>JALLBK010000170.1:0-21087 GCA_036940085.1 Discostella pseudostelligera
TTTGCTCCGGAGAAAGAATGGCAGTCAATGCAGATAATCGCGATGCAGCTTGGGCTACAGATCGTTGTGCAGCCTGAAGCAGAAACTCTCGTTCCTTCTTACTTGCGAAGCTAAGTGGAGAATGGTGTTTATGGCAATGGGTGCCTTCTGGATTCGATGATGAATGCCTCTTGAAACTACACTTCGATCCACCTAATTCATTCCAATCATGTTGACGTTCTTCAATCACTTCTTTCACAAAGGCTGGGAGATATGGATTGTGCGTTAATAACTCAAATGAATTATTTGACTCTCCACCCAAACTCAACTCCGATTCCGAGGATGATGGAAACAATCGAGAACGGAGTCCACCTGGAGCGCAATAGGGTGGGAAACACAGGTAGTTATTTTGATTGTGTTGACACTCGTATAGCCAGATATGGTTATGGTTATGTTTGACAGACTCAGATGATGTTGCGACAGAGGCAAAAATGTCGTCAGCGTCGGTGGCAACAGTAGGTTGTCCAGTTTCCGTAGGGGGAGGATCACCCTTAGTTGCAGCGGCAACTTCTTCGGGATCAGTCCGCGCTGGAGATTCAAAGCGAAAGCGGCCAAGGAAAAACAGTTTGCCTGATATCAATAGCCGGGAAAGGCTGGTTCTGTCAATCAATTCGGACTACTACGGCACCAGCATCAGCAATCGAGTGTTGATGAAAGATATGAAAGGTGGAAGGTGGAAGTGGAATCAAGTGGAAATGGAAATTGCAGTCGAATCTGCAGTGATGTCATATCTTTTCCCGCCATTTTGTCACTCTCTTCCCGCCCTATTTCGCCACTTGCTCTGTCATGCTTCATGCAGCTTCATGCTCTCACCTGCACTTCATTATTAGGCACCCAAACGATGATCGCCGATGTTGATGCTCGGCTCATATTATGACATAGATTGAATTCCACTACCATCTCCTCTTCATTGTTACCAAATTGTATATCATTTCCATGGTTTATTCCCTCGGCGATGTCGTCATCATCGTAACTGCCTCTCTTCTCATACAACCATCCACCTCCCAGAAATTTGATCCCTACCAACTCAACGGCGGGTTAGTCGCCGCCATAGCCGGTAAAGATTATGTCCTAATCGCATCAGATACGCGATTAACCGATGGGGGATATGGAATTAAGAGTCGGAATTATTTGAGTGGACGGATTTGGTCGGCACATTCTACTTTTACATCTTCGTTGGCATCACCGTCTTCGTCATCGTATACAGCATCATCACTTCAATTAGAGAATGATGAGGATCATGATGGTGATACATCTCCATTGACATTGAGACGAATATCCACTGATACATTATGGGGATCGGACGGATCACTCATCGTGTCATCCAACAATAATGTTGTGAATGATCGCTCCTCGGAAACAACAACACTAGCTCAAACACAAACAATGGACATGGACAAGATCAATTCCTACACCACACATACCAACCGAAATAGAAAACACTCCAATTCACTCCCCATCATGATAGGCAGTGCAGGATGCGCCTCTGATTGTGAAGCATTGAAACGTCGAATGCGATTAGAATTGGATGCATTGCTCTCCTCCTCCAACTCCTACTCCTCTAGAATCGAAGTCCAATCAGTGGCAAACTTACTACAACAAATCTTGTATGGACGACGGACATTTCCATTATATTCCTTTTGTGTTGTGGCTGGAATTGATACACGGGGAGTAGTAAGAGGAGGAAGAGGAGAAACGGGAGGTGTGGGGGCAGTGTATGTCTATGATGCCATTGGTTCGTATGAACGTGTGGCTGTGGCATGTGCTGGTACGGGACGGGAATTGTTGCAACCGGTTTTAGATCGATTATTCTCCTCTTCTCAAAAACGACCAAGACAACGACGGAAACGCACCGTCCCAAATGATGAAATAGAATTCAGCAGAGTGGAAGAAGTTACGATTGATGAGGCGGACGAAGAAATCATTACGACAATACCAGCAGAAAAACAACAAATGGGCATTGCAGGAAGCTTACGTCCACCAGTGATTACGCATGTAAGTTGTCCATGGCAGGAGGCAGTTCGTAATGTAGCCCATGCGTACATGTCTGTGGCCGAACGAGAAATATCCGTGGGAGATGAAGTGGTGATTTGTGTTGTAAATGCCTCTTCCGACAACAAGGTTGGTGGTGGCAATGAGGAGGTGGTCAACGTGTTTAGGTACCCATTGAAAAAACATTAGGTTACCATGAAATTATTCAATAGGCATTTCGAACCTTCCAATTTGGCTCGGACGATGCATCGCAAATATCAATAGATATCAAACTCAATCTGACATGAAATTATCGCTCACAGCAATAATGATTGCCGTTCTCTGTAGCTCGTAGCGAAGCAATACATATTTTCTACTTTTTCTTTTTTTGTGAATTGAGTAATTATTGTGCATGAGAAGACCAGTTATTGTTGAAATTATGATCTGATTAGGAGTTGCTCCCCTCCATTTTTGTCATGTGTGATCCCATGATTTGGTCCTCTCTCGACACAGAAGTAATAATACGTTACTACTGGTCGCGGCGGGATGTGATTGTTGCTTGTGTGTTTCCTTCGTCTGGAAATGAAGTAAGAGTTCGCCACAATACAGTGAATCGAGACCTCAAATTGACACCATATTGATATCATCTATTGTTTACCTCATCTATCTCCCTTCTTGTTCAAGCTAGCTATCTTCTCCTCGACTATACGCAATGCATCTCTCCGCGGTGTTACGAGGAATGCAGCACCCATGGAAGATTGGACATAGACTAGTCCGGAAGTGTCCCCGTGGGTGAGTTCGGATTTGGCCACGGCGAGTTCTTGCAGCTGCTGTTGCGCCGCTGCCGCCGCCGCTGACGACGACGACGACGACGACGACGGATTTGTCATTGTCGTGACACCTGGCTCTATCCGGGCTTAGGGTTGTTTATGTTGATGATGCACTTATGTTCAAATCAAGCTTGTGAAGTCTGTCGACGAAGAAAAGTAGTTCTTCGTAGGAGTAGAATCTAGTAGGATTTCGGATGCCATGGTGGTGGTATGGCCGGGTGTGGCGGTGGCGCGCGGTGGCGGTCGGTGGACGGACGCACACGGTGGAAGCAAGTGGAAGGTGAACGTCTGGCCTGCCGTCGGGGGGTTCTTGTGTGTGCTTTCAGGTCCTTTCTCTCTTGTGTGTGGGTCGTTGTCACTGTCGGAATGTCATCGGCTTTCTTACATAGGAAGCCATGCAAATATTGAGAATGGCCCCTTTTGAATTCCGCTTTCTCGCATTTGAATTGATTTGAATGAGAGAATGATTTGAATCTATGAATAGGAATTGGTATTTGTATGCTAGAAATCTTATTGGGACGTCTCAAATGCGAGAAACAGGCTTTTTGGGGAGGGCTCAAGAGAACAGCACCACGTAAAACCACCACAATCACCCCCAAACCTCGTTTCATCGGAGTCGACCATGGAATTTTCCTAGCACTATGGAATTTGCCACGTGCAACTAAAGAGAACACAAACGTACACCTACACTGACCATTGCGCAATTCGTCCAGGCGGCAGCATCGGTCATCGACCACCACCCTTATAGATGATTGTCCATTGATAAACGATAGATTGCAGCACCATGGCGACGACCAACTTCTACTCCTGTTCATCGTCATCGGCGGCGGCGGACGACGCCGAAGACGCCGCTGTCCCTCTTCTGCTCACGGGTGCCAAAAAGCTCTCCCTCTCTTACCAATATGAAATTGAAAACTCTTCCACCTCATCATCGTCAATCGACGAGGCAATTGAACGAGTACAAGATGCAATGTTGTTCAATATTGCCAAACTTAGTGGACTGGTAGACTGTCCTACCACTACCATGGAGAACTCTGTTGAAGAAGAGAACTCGTCATGGCGCCGGAATTTGGGGGATGGCATTGATTCAATAACTCAACTTCAACAGTCACCACCGCAACAACAGCAGCAGCAGCAGCAATGGCAAGGACTGCGAGGGCTGCAAGTCGAATCAGCAGCAGCTCCACCACGTGGACGAGGGTCCAATTCCATTGTAGGTCTGTCCTCCCTTCCCGTAGATTATGCCTTGGTGTATGTGCCCTGCCATTCTGTTGCTGAGGCACGCAGTATCAGCATCGGTGGCAGTAGTGAAAATGATTTGTTTTCAAGTTCGACACGACATGTAAGCCCGGGTATGGCTGGAATGGTCGCCATAGGAGAGCAAGAAGAAGATTCAGTTGGTGAAGTTGAAAATCAGAATATGATAGTGATTGATGGTAAACCAGTGTACAATGTCATCAATGCCATTGCTCCACGCAGCATCAGCCATTCTCAACAACTAGAGGAAGAGGAGGAAGAAGGAGCATTCAATTACATTAGCACCCAATCCAAACCCAAATCTGCATCCACATTGCATTCATTGCACAATCCATCGTTTGTTTCGCATGATGTACTTCTGCAACAACCCCAATCATCATTTAAATCATCGGGTTCGACACACCTCTTACCCTTGGCACGAAGTATTGATGTGAACAACAACATTGGTATCAATCAAAATAGTGACAGTGGTCGTCAAAACAAATGCACCGTCATCCAAGGCAACATGAGCATCTACACCCTCTCTCCCACCACCACCACCACCTCTTCTACTTCTTCCATTGATGACTATTCCACGTACGAAAATCTCCAAGGACGGATATTATATGCTATTGCATCCACACTCCATTCCAATACATTGGGTATACCCAAAAATCATCAAGATGAGATTAGAGCGGTGCGAATGCACAGTGATGTTCCGTATGCCATGAATGATAGTACTGGTACTGGCGGTGGGGGTAGTATGGGTGTGAGTGCAATCAATTCCGCGCAATCGAGCACTGCCTACAACGATAATTTGGCATTTCTATCCAATGTACCCATGATACCCATAATGATTGGCATGAGCATACTCCTTCTGGCAGTATTGGCATTATTCGTTAGCACCTCTCGACCCAACAAGAGACGACGGGGTAACAATGGCAATAATAATAGTTCCAAGGAGGAGACTTCGACAATTATGAGTGCCAAGACGATTGATATTGATTTGGATGCTGGGGAAGAGGTGGAATATCAGTCTCCTGCCGCCAACTCCAACTTGCGGGATGTGGATGGAACCAGCAATTTGAACAAAAGAACTCGAAGTGGTGGGATTGGTGTATTGGCTAAGAATATCATTGGTAGACAACGAAGTAGCGATGGTGGTGTGCTAGAAAGAGGTGAAGAAGGCGGCGTATGTGGCGTTGAAGAGGTTGGTATTCCGAAGAGGGTTGGCGGTAGTACGGAGGCCAACGTAGTAGTACCCAACACTCCCAAGTCCATCTGCTACGATTCAACATCCTTACCATCACCAACGCGAAGGACGCCGATGCGATCAATGAACAATGCTACATCTTCATCTTTATCGACTTCTCCTCCAGTCATTCCCAGCACTCCTCAAACACCCAAGCCAAGGGTGCGGTCGGTGGCACGACCACGTGCCGTATCTCCTGACGTCGAGGTAGAGCTCTATGACTGTTTGTTCCCCTCCTCGCCTGCGGCGGCATCGTGCAAATCTCGAAATTCCATTCTTACCCAGAGTCCCTCAGGAGGCGGAGGCAGTACCACGGATTCTCATCGAGGTCAAGTGCAAAAACGATCGGCGGCAGGATACTTGGATATGTTAGCTGCGACATTTTGTGTCAATCCACAGTATTATGAAGATGTCGAAGTGTGTCTCAAACCAGTCGATGATTGCACGGAATATGTCGATAATAAATTCTGTTCTCCCGTTCCTCCTGCTACTCCCTCATTCGCTGCGAGGAAGATCGTGGTACCTGTCACTCCTACTTCCACAACGAAAAATAATACATTGCAGGAGAAGGAGATGTCAGCGAGGAGGAAGAAGAAGTCGATTAATTCGTCGGTGGATGGCGTGCCGAATTATGTTTTTACGGAGGATGGTGGTGTGGACACTCCTACCAAGGAGAACAGAATAAAAGAACCGAAAGTCGGTAATCTACCGAGCCATATGTTTGCAGATGGTGGTGGTGTGAGTAATACCACCAGGGTGGATAGGATGACCCGTGATTCGAAGATGAGAAAGACGAAAAAGAAGGACGATGAGGGGTGCGTGGTTTTCCGAGAGACTTTTGAACATAAATTCGCTGACACGTGTGGAGGAGGTAGACAAGGTGATGGTGGACGATTTGTCAAGAGGAGAGATCGTTCCGAGGTCAATGAGATCGCCATTGAGGAAATTCGTGAAATATATTCGTATGATGATGATATAAACCGAAGGCGTAGTAGTGTTCGAGGGAAAGACTCTCCTGCAAATCATGCTGCCGAGGCTAGTACTACTGATGGTGGGAGTGTTGTCGCTTACAATCCTGCCACGGCGTGTACTGATAATTGGTTTTTCTCCTGGTGGTGATAGAGAGGAGGAGAAGGAGGAGCCAAAGATTTGGGCACTAACGACGGTTACTTAGAATAGAAGTCGTCCATTTCGTTATAAAATCAACCAATCAAGTAAAAGTAGTGACCTTTCACTCGCCGTCGCTACTCGATCCACTTTCCACACTTCCAACTTCCACATCAACTGCATGATCCTTCACGTGGTAGCCATCTTTCAACTCCTTGATGAAGTCTAGATTTATTTCCTCATTCGGTCGCTTTACCGATGTTTCGTTTAGGGATATGTTGCTACAGTCGCCGTTTGAATCGTAACCATCCTCTACTTTCTCGGTACAGGTCGCCACTTCCAAATGACTAGGATCTAAAGAGATTGGTCGACGGCGCTCCTCATTCTCAACGTAATTATTGCCGCGATCTGGCGATGTATGATTTCCCAACGCGTTTGGTAAGATGACAGCAAATCTTGCAACAGAGTGGTGAACCTTGCTGGCTCCCATGTCGCGATCGTTTGCTCCAAGAGATGCCACCCTGAATGTCTTGCCGTGATTTCCGAATCCAGTTTGACTTGATTCGTTTGAATATCTCAAATCATACATAGAACGAGGCACTTTGTCTTCAGACGCTTCGTCGGTATCGTCAGGTTCTGGTAGCCTAATATCTGGAATCGGTTCGCGATTCAGAATATCTCCTATGTTGTAGGACTCGAATGGGAAACATTCATCGGAGTTTAGGATGACTTGTGGTGTTATAGCGCTAGATGGAATTGGAAATCTGTCACTCAATGTAATGTTAAGATGGCCTGGAGATACGTTTGACTTATTCAACTTGCCAGGGAATGGAATTGCCTTTGTCCCAACAGGAAGACCGGGACATTGCAATGCTAATGACTCTTCCTCACCGTTGGTCTCCAATAATGAGTGACAATACATGTCGCCGAGACTAGTCATTGATATGACGTACATTATGTGAGCAGGTCGTTTCTGGTAGCCCAATTGCTCCAGTTGCTTCTCGTTCAGGCATGTCAAAGACGAACACCGGAATGTTGCAATCCCAATGTTGAAAATGCTCTCAGATACGTCAGGCAACCCTAACCCTAAGCTTCTTGCGATACTTGAATTCTGAAAATCTTGAAATCCTGCAGACTCGATGACCTTTGCTTGAAATCGTGGCATTTCGTATGGGAATTGGTGAACACCCAAGACAGTTGTAGTTGGATCTTTCTTGACACTGAACATCACAGGTGGTACATCTGGGCATGATTCGACGTCTCCATTGATCTTAGATGAAGAACAAATCGAAGCTGGCTGGCTAAAAATGACCCCGCTTCCATAGATTCCAGAAACAGGACAATGCGAACCTATGTCGTCACACAAGGAAGGGAGCGACCAGCTCACGACAATCCTGGCTGGCCGATGACGGACATCCAACATCCAGATTTTGGCTGCCGATGTCGAACTCACCCACACTAAGTGATCATTATTTGCATCAGCCATTATTCCATTGATGCTGTGTAGCCCATCCGGTAAAAATTCTGCGTGGCTGGGACTCCAAATAAACGATGAGGAATCATCTCTCAAATCTACTCTATGCAGACTATGGCCGTACCCGGCCGCGAATGTTCTTGGGAAGACTTGCACATGTAGTCGAAAGTGTTGTTGAATAGATTCGTGTGAGTAAATCGAAGTTGCTGAGCAAAACACCGACCTGCAGCAAACAACAATGTCGACTTACAGCCATGTGATAGTTTTGGTATAGCAATCGATCGAGCAGCAGCCCAAAGCGACATTCGATCGTCGGAACAAAATTCAAGTAAGGAAATATCGGACAACGAGGGTGGGGAATGCACTTGAACAACGGGCTCATCCCTAACCACAACCCGATGAATGGTTGTGCACTGTCCAGGGTCATCACGGCTAAGGATTGCAAAGGATGGACAAGTGAAGTACGAAACAGTTGTTTTTGGATCACATGCTATGAACGCAGGGAGGTGGGGCGATTGCAACGTTCTCGACATGTCGATACGTGTTTTTTCCTGCAACACATAATTCGTTGAACAGACCTTCTTTTCCACAGAGGTCAGAAATTTGGCATGGGCATAGATGACAGAACAATGTTGTGAAGTTCTCGCGACTAGGCATATAATTCCATCGGTGGACTTCAAGCGAGGTCCACACTGGGAAATCTGAAGTAATCTCCCACCGACATCAACATTAGCTGCGGCATGAGCGACATGACGCGATGAGCCCCGAGGCAAGGATAATTTACTGATCGACACACTAGAAAGGTCATCTCCAGTGGGATGGACGAGGAACCAACTCGGTGGTCGGAAGTTACATTTTTGGCATTGGCAGGGTATCGTGAGAAGACAGTTGCCATATCCAGACGGACCGCCCACTTCGTTGGGTGCAACTTGGCTCATCGGCTTGTCGGGAATGGATGGGTCAAGTGAAGTGTCGATACCATTTACGTCTTCAACATTATACGGAGGAAGTTGGGGAACATTCGCAATGGATTCGATCGTCAGACTCTGTTTCATCATTTCCATCTCTCCAGTATCACTGCTTATAACTGGTGCCTCATCTCTTAGACCGCCGCCTCTCAATTGTTCTGTGGCGATGTCTTCCTTTTCTGGAACATGCCTCGCACAGCTTAACTTAATTGCATCGCGCTCATCTGCCATCTGTTGGTATCGAGCCACAACTTCCTCTGTCATTTCCTTCCACAGGGCGGCGATTTCTTTCACCGTGCACGGGGGAAAGCCAGCCTCTTTACACATTGTGGTCATCTCACTTACATAAACATTGTAGGCAGTATTTTTCTTCTTCTTCTTCGTCGTCGTCGTCGTCGGTCTTTCCTCGCTGGCCATCGTTCCATTCATCTGCTGGTAACGATCCTTTCCTTCCTCCGTCATGTCTCTCCATCGAGCACAGAGTTCTCCAAAATTGGTGGGACAATTTGCTTGGTCAACTGATGCGTTGACGACATCTTCCATCTCTCCATCTACCGCACCGCTCGAAGGGTTCACAGTAGTATCACTGCTTATAACTGGTGCCTCATCATCTAGGCTTTCGCCACTCCATTGTTGTGAGATGCTGTTCTCCTTTTTTGGAACCCTTGCAATGCCGAACTTGATTGCATTGCGCTCATCTGCCATTTGTTGGTAACGAGCCTTGACTTCCTCTGTCATTTCCTTCCATAGGGCTGCGATTTCTTTGAACGTGACCGGCGGATAGCCAGCCTCTTTACACATTGTGGTCATTTCAATGACATAAACATCGTAGGCAGAAATCTTCCTCTGCTTCGTTGTTCCTTCCTCGCTGTCTTTTGGTTTTCTCCTTGACCGTCGCGCCACATCATTTCCTTGCTCCTCGAGCCCTACTTCTTCTGCCGATGCATCTTTGTTGAATATTGTTTCATTTTGCTCATCTGCCATCTGATGGTAAATGCATTTTTCTTCCTCCGTTATTTCCTTCCATTGAGCTGCGATTTCTTCCAATGTGAACGGGGGAAAGCCAGCCTCTTTACACATTGTGATCATTTCACTTACATAAACATTGTAGGAAGAAATCATCCTCTGCTTCTCCAGTCTTGATTTATTTCTGGACCGTCGCGCCACATCATCATTGCCTTGCTCTTCCTCATTATCCTCGATCCCTTCTTCTCCTGCTGCTGCAACTGTGTCGAATCTTGTTGCATTGCGCTCATCTGCCATTTGTTGGTAACGAGCCTTTTCTTCCTCTGTACTATCCTTCCATAGGGCGGCGACTTCTTTCATCGTGAACCGGGGAAGGCCTGCCTCTTTGCGCATTTTCGTCATCTCACTTCGATAAACATTGAAGGCAAAACTCTTTCTGGGCTTCGTCGGTCCACCCCACGGTCTCGATGGGCAGGGGATGTGCGTGCTCGTCAAGAATGCACTTTGGGTCTGTTTTATTTGTTTTAATGCCTTGGTATTAAACCACATCTGTACGGGATGATCTTTGGTATATAATGCCATAAACAATTGCTGTGGAGTTAATGTCGATGGACGATTTGCTGGACTGCGATAGGATGGTGCATGCCGGTAAAGCAATGTCGGTGCACCTAGCATTTGATACCGTATTCGCTCAGGTGGTTGGATGTGATGGAATAATTCTTCATGAGACAACTCATCCTCGTCATCCTCATCATCATCCGAGTTTGAAGAGGAATTGGAACATGAATCTATCATTTCATTCCCATTATTGGCAGGGCTGCCATCATTGTGCATAATGTCTACATCGACACCGCCACCACCACCAGGTGTCGTAGGAATTGCAACATCTATCTGAGATGGAAATGAAGAAGATTGAGAATGATCATGTCCACTATTCCTCATATCATCATTGGAATTAATGTCGTGAGAGTCATTTTCATCATCACCATCAGGATCCCACCCCACCGATGAAGAAGAACTTGATGCACCATCGTTGGAGTTGGTCGACGAAGTAGGGTGGCGTCGTTTGCGGTTATTTGCCGTCGCCATCGTTTTCGCTGTCACGGCCTATGAAGATGATGGAGGTATGAGGGGGTTGGATAGATATCAGAGATGCTTCAGCTTGTTCGGCGCATGGGCACTAGTAATACCAGCGGCAGCGTCATGGTCATGGCGGCGCCGACGGCCAGACTAACCATAGTGGAAGAGACTGAAGCGGATATTTGGCGGGAAGCATGCTTTGCGACGGGGAAGCTTTGGTTTTGGCGCGAAAGTCCCGGGCGGGAACTTTTGGCGGGAAACTCCGCCATCCATACCGATCGACGCGACGGCCGACGACGGCCACCAAAACTCATGCTCATGTCCAATGTCAATGTCCACCACGATCATGCCAACCTCAATGATGTTGCCCCGCCTATCATCTTCGTATCGCTGCATCGCACTGGTAATCTGCATCACCGCCATACATGGATTTTCCTTCGGTGTCACCTCTACGCGGCGGGATGTCATGGAACAATTCCAAAAGATGTCAATCCTCACCACAACCGCTCCCTTGGTGACGATGCTCATCCCGTCAATCGCCATTGCCGCTCCGACGACGACGACGACAGGTGATGATCGCGGGGTCTCCTCTTCGACGACGACGACAATAATAATATCTGCAGCATGGAAAGCCGTCGATGGTTTGAACAGTCTCGAATCCAACAACAAATTCGTATCCTTCAACGATTCTTCCTATCAAGCTATGATCAATGATCCAAGTCGAACTCCACTCTTCGAAAAGGCAATATTAAATAGATTACAATCTTCACCGGATGGATCACAATCTCAGGTAGTATTAGATTTGGGTACTGGCCCTTACGCCTATTTTGCAATCATTGCCGCCAAATACGGAGCTGGGAAAGTCTATGCCATTGAAGCCAACAAGGAGGCGGCGGCATTGGCACGCAATGCAGTTCACAAGGCAGGATACGATGACAAAATAACAATCCTCGAGGGATTCTCCACCGATATTACGCTACCCGATGGAATCAAGGCAGATTTTGCAATTGCCGAAATTGTAGGCAGTGTCGCCTCCGAGGAGGGAGCCATTGCCACCATCTCGGATGCACATAAACGTTTGCTCAAGTATCCCACTGATGCATCGTCGTGGATACCCAATCGAATTCAAACCTATGCAGCGCCTGCATCCTACTCGCTTCATAATTTATTCAAACCGCCAGCATTTGATTGGACGAAGTTAAATGGGGAACCAGTACGATTTAATTGTCGTGATGAGGGGTTACAATTATTGTCGGATCCGGAACTGGTGGAGGATATTTCCTTTCCAGATATTCTTGTTTTGGGGAAGAAGGGGAAAGAACAACGTCGTATTACATTCACCGTCGATGGGAAGAGAATCGATGAGAATATCAAAAAGTTTAATGAAGAATATACTAGGGGAAGAGTTCCCGACGCGGAAACCTTGGCAATTGAGGCGGCGAATAGTGTTTCGGGGGTAGCACTTTGGCCTCGATTGCTGCTAGATGGGGACATACAAATCAATTCACGGCATTATCCAGATGGTGCTCATCAGAGATCGCATTGGCAAAGTGTGTTACCAATCATGTCTCCTGAACCAGTGGCGGTGAAGGGTGGGGATGAAATTATAGTCAACTTTGATTTCGATGTGTCCTCGGAGGTAACTACACCTCCATCGTACAAGATAAGTGGGAATGTAGTGAGCAAATAAGTACTATTTGTTGCAGTAATTACAAATAACTTTGATCCTTCACTTTCAAGTTGACAATGTAATTGGTTGCAATATCCTTTGATATCATGGACACAGTACGCTCAGCATCTGCAGTCTTTATTGTCCTCCCCTCCCGTAGGACTTCCCGTTGAAAATCTCTCTCGTCGAGACTACCTATACCAATCCCACCCGAAGGATCTTTGATGTATGCTAAGCCAAATTGATTTAATATTATCCCACCCGCCACAAACAGCCACGCTAATGTCGTTATTGCCTGAGATATTCTCTGCGGTAAGAGCAAGCTATTCTTTCTATTCATGCTCGAATCAAACTCAATTTTGCGAAGTTCGGGGTCCGCTGATAGCTCCTCCCAGGTTAGACCCTCTCGTTTAGTACCATCTGTATTGTTCATTTCTTCGGCTATTTCCGCCTCGTCGTCATTTTTCATTGTTAGTTGTGGCCGCGCCGATCGACGGTGGGGATGATTGGACAGAGTTTGAATGTCATTAAGTTGCACTAATTTGGGCGTGATAAAACGTGGTATTGTGTAAAATCCAGAAGTGGTGTATTCAGCAGATAATGCCGTAACGAGGATGATCGTCAGCGGCCAATTGCTTGTTGTTCTCGCCATGACCATGATCCTGCACGTCGTTTCTGTTTCAAAGTTTAGGTATGGGTATTGTGCTTTGAAAGCACGTAGGGACGAGGCAATTGAATTGTCTTGAGAGCAAAAGAAGGTACCTCTCTGTGTTGCCTTTGATGGACACCAAACATGTATCTACATACCTATCGCGTCTCGGAGGATTTTGTTTGAATATCTATGACAATTTTGTCAAAGATTGAGTGGACGATCTCGAGGTGCACCAAGTCGCATACGCGCATCCACATAGGAATACATATGATTTTTTGCTTCCGGAGTGAAACAAGCCCCAAGCACGAGAGATGCGGGCTTCTGCGGCGAGAATGCAGACAACCAACCTTCCGAAGCGATGTGCTTCACGAAATGCATCTCAATCACATCACAATCCAAATCTTTCTCTTGGCAACATCACAATTCAATATTGGTTTGCTTAGGTTCATCTTATTACTGAAGTTTAACTCCCAATTATGTCCGCTACGCCTTGCGAATCAAACGATAACTTCGACCTACTAGACCTATCCGACTCTCTAGGTGTGAGTACTCGTCAGAGCAGTGTTGGAGGTGGTTCGGGATGCAACGATGCGACTAGCCCTAGCTCCACCGAGGCCAAGCCAGAAGATGATGTGCAAGGCACAGAGCCAGACCCGGAGGAATCCCCAACATTTACTGCTTCGTCTGTCGCAACGTTCCTTTCTTGCAACACCACTGACGCTCTAGAGCTAACCAAATACAACAACATTGAACTCATCGAACTTGCGTATGATTACGATATTCACACGACGAACGAAGCCGACCCTTCCTTTTCCGTAAGTGTATTTGAACTGGACATGTTGAAGGCTGTTGCGGATGAATTCGGACTATCTTCATGTGCATTCGGTAGGAGGAGCTTGAGAAATGCTGGTGTATCTTCTTCGGTGGTTGGTATTGGATCGAATCCTGGCGATGTAGTTGACACAACTCGTTGTAAGTGAACTCGCCTTCCTCTGCTGATATTTGCTAGGGAGTTTGGATTTGGTTTGATCTAATGAATCTCAATTGAATTGTCGCCTTCAGATTGCATGGAAAACACCGTCTCAACCGACGAGTCGTCAACTTGCACCCCAATGATCGGATTTATGACAGCTTGGGTCGATAAAACTAGTGGAGCAGGCCTCGCGAAGCGCGACATTTATACTGCCATTGGAAAGTACAGTAAATCCTATGTCACAGACGAAGGAGTGCTTGCCGTGTCTTATATCGGTACCCGTCCTGCTATGATAGTGTCGAACGCAGAATTGGATTTTCTTAAAGAAAGTACTGCAATGGCACCGGGTGCTTTGGCAGGCATTGCAGTAGCGTCTGTTCTTGCTCTTCTCGCTGCGGTTGCGTTGGTAGGAAGGAATTGCAGGTATAGAAACAAGGACATGAAGAGAAGCGAGAAGTTGAATGGTTCCACAAATAATGCACTCGTCGTGGGTGGCGACTATGACGAAGACGATGGCGTGTTGGTAATGGTCATGGATGACGACAGCACTATTTCAATTAATACCGAATGCTGCACCGTCGACGAAACGATTGGTTCAAGTGTCGAAAATGCACCCGGCGGTTCATCTCGAGGTGACGACGGGCCACCTAAGGACGAAGGATTTGAGTTAAGCTATGATGAAGTGATCAACATGCAAGATATTCACCTGTGAATTCATTAATGAGAAGAAAGTAGCCCACAGAGTCAGAGTTGCTCACCTCGGTTGTAAGTTGATACATGAATGAAATAGTTGCATCGTAAATACATTGTAAGAATCTCGCATTTTCTTTAGGAAGCATCGGATCATGGAGTAGGCTGCATTGTTCTGTGAAATGCCAATACCACTCCATTATGGTTGCAGAAGTACACATTCTTGCAATTGCACTGGTCTCGCTTCCATTTCAGCCATTTTAGTAGATTCGCCTTCTTGCTAATTAGCATCATTCCCGATCCATCACCATCATGTTTGCTACATCGGACTCTTCGTTCTATTACGTACTCGTTTGGGAAGGGTCGATCTGGCCAAATTTGATTCCATCGTCGCGCAATAAGAGACACCGGGAAACCGTCCTCTCCATAATCTGATAGAATTGCAATCAATCTCGCCATAAAAAGGTCATCATTGTCAATGTCGTTTCTCTCTGGATTGCTCTCATCCTGCATACGCTTGTGGTCTTCCAGAAGCTTCAACTCATCAAATTTCGGATTCTTCTGTTGTCCAATTCCACCCTCCTTGGTGAGATGCTCATACGCCGCCTTGATCATAATAAAGTCGTCCCCATTTTCTTCCTTCTTCTCATCGTCAATCTCACGTTGTTGTGTTGCTTTGTCAGGATGGATCGCTCTCGCGAGTTCAATGTATCGTCTTCTTACCGCATCCAAATCAGCACCCACGTCTAGTCCTAATGCTCTGTAACTCTCCGCTCGTGCACCACTTCCATGCTCTAACAACCATTGATGACAATCTGTATTTCCTCTCATTTTTGCAATATCCGCAGCATAGTTTCCCGCAGCATCTTGAACTGTATCGTACACACCATGCGCATCACGAAAATACTGTAACAGAGGTAGATTCCCACCCCATGCAGCTTTATGATTTGGTGTGTGACCCTGTGTATTGCTATTATCGGCAGTGGAGATGTAGATGATGCCAAGAGAATGAAGATATCTTGCCAGCGGTAATACTCCCGACCCATCATTCGCGCACATGTGGTCATGATCATCGCCTCCCCATCGTTTGGCCGGAACAAGCCCTATCCAGTGCATTAAACCACAATTGAATCCATTCCGCTCATGCACCACATGCACACCATTCTTTTCTATCAAATAATTGACAATAGTTAATCGATTCTGCCACACTGCCAATTGAAGGGGAGTGACATTGCCTCGTCCACATTTTGGATGAGAATGTGCACCGTACTTTTCTATTAACAATTTACACGTGCTGAGATGTCCATTACGAGCAGCATAGTGTAGTGGTGTTCGATGGGTAGATGGGTGATGAGCATGTTGATCCACGGATAATAAATGTTGGTCTGAATAATGATGTAGGATTGATTCAATTGCCTCATCAAATCCAGTTCCCGCCATCCAATGTAATGGCAAGCATCCTGTTTTTACATCCCTATGTTCCGATGATGCAAGAAGGTCTATCATTGTCTCGTTATGATGTGAGCACCATGATTGTAATGTTGCCAGACGCAATTGTCGCTCGTCAGGAGATGACAACGGCGGGAGATTGGATAGGTCGAGTAACGACGACGAGGTGGGTTTAGCGGCACTAGCACTAGCAGCAGCAATGCTTGCCATGATGAAGATGTTTAATGATGATGTTGCTTATTCGTCTACCTCGCACACCGCTCCCATCGGCGAGTTCAGCGCATCATGCATCCTAAGTCGATGAATGGCTGGTACTAGATATCGATATCGGCTGCTATCGGTACCATATCGGAGATAGTGATACGGTTGCCGCCCATGGTTGGTGTTAGTGTTAGTGTAGAAGTGTTTGTTTTAGTGGTTGCTTGTTGCTTGGTACTCTAGGTGGCCGGCGGCGGCGGCGGCGGATGTGAGTGTCACGTGGAAGCACCGCACAATTTCCCGCCAAACCGGACACGTGGAATCAGGAGGCATCCCGCCGAAAATCGGCCACGTGGAATTCAGATGCGCTTGACCCTGCCACGTGGAAAGAGGGTGTGCTGCGGCACTTTGGCTCACCCTGCCACGTGGAACATTTGATCAGGATGGAGGATGCTTTCTTTGTCTCACCTCTCACCCGTCCTGCAACGAGAGTTGCTGTCCTCCGTTCTACTGTTCGAATATCAGTAAAGTTATTCGTAGTTCATTCTCATATTAGATTATCTCTTGACGCAAACATATTATAGCCTTTCACCGTTGGGTGTCATCACACAATCATGTTATCTCCAGACACTAATGCTGGCATTGGGGCCACCTCATCCCGACTGTCGTCGTCATCGAGGACTTCAAAAACACTGCTATCGTCACTGCCGGTAGTTTTGTTCATTGGCGACAGGGGAGCCATGTCACTTCCAGTTGTTTTGTTCATTGGAGACAGGGGAGCCATATCATAGGTAGGACTGCTTGGTGGTGCTTCTACCATTGCTGCCGCATCATCCTTCATGGGTGAATTCATCGGAGAGGTGGGGAAAAACTGAGCAGGGCCCGCGGCAGTGTTGGCTGCACCGACTGTAGTGCACGACGACGGAGAAATGATCACATTCTCGAATACGGATGAATCATCACTCCGTGCACCGGTTAGTCCAAACAGAGAGTTGTATCGATTGTCATCCTTGTTGTCTTGAGATGCAAGTGCATTTTGGGTGTCCTCCTCTGCATCTTCCAATCTCAGCACCGGGAATGCTCCACGTTCCAAATCGAGACTTGATCCAGCTTCTCGACTTCTACCACGTCGTCGTCGGCGGTACGCAATAGCAAATCCAAATGCAGCGAAGGCAAGCAATACCGCAGCAACGAGCACACCAATAACTCCAGCGCTCATGCCAACCTTTTTATTTGCTTGGGCATCTACATGAAGTGGTTTACTGGCCAATTGTGTATCCGATCGACCAATGTAGGCTACATGGAGTAATTCATCGCTGAGAAATGAATCTTGATTTTGTTCAATGTAGGTTTGAATGATATCGTAGAGTGCTGCTGCTTCTTGATCATCTGCACTAACTTGCTGTTGCAAGCGTCGCTGCTCGGCGCTGGAAATCCACGCTGTCATGGCACCGACGACAGGATAACAAGTTGCGGGTACGTCCAATGCTACAGAAGAGGTGCACGTCACTGGTGAAAGGAGAGCAGATCATCAAAGACTAGAATGAGATTTCATTACGAATAGAATCGATGAACAGCTTTCATAAAAAAACATCTTACCTGTCTCGGAATCCAATTCATCCGCAGGATCCATGCTCAACCCCTCCACCAAGCTTTCCGCATTTGCATTCTGCAGCATTCGACTATTGCTTCCCGCCACCGTTCCTTTCTGGATAGTTCGTCGCATCAATTGCCGCCCTCCTTCTTCTGCTGTCGATGATCGAACTGACACCTCAATCGCGACACTGCCATCTTCGGGGCAATCACTACCATCAATTCCCAACGACGATGCCACTCCATTAGTGAGTTGACGTTCCAATGCACTCAGTACAGTAGTGTAATCCTCCACTGTCGACGCAGTGTATATCTCATACTTGAAGCTTAATGCTACAGTGTCATAGTTGTTATTGTTGGTAGTGAATTCCTCTTCCGACGTAGCCCTGCAGGAATAGAAGGATGGTAGCTCAATTGAGGAGGTTGATATCTCCATCTCCGCGGTGGTGAGATCTGGTACAACAGTTGTAGTTGTCGCGATGGCACCGTCAAATATCGCCTCCATTTCCATGACAGAGCCTTGACATGGTTGGGTCTCCTTGTCGAACTCGGGGTTGTCATTGGAACAAGGGTCGAATTCGACGGATGGATCTGCGATATTGTCGCCGCCGGCGACGACAGTGGCGCTTCCGCTCTGAACTGTGGACATGATGAACTCCCTATTGCCGATTGCCGAAAACCGAAGATATTATTATGTGATGATAATGATGTAAATTCTCTTCCAATGTTATGAGAATGGCGGAACAACGGGATGGATGATTGTCGGTGGTTGGTGGTGATCATTGGCTCGCGGAGTGGGCACTAGTAAATCTACGGCTCGAAGTTCCGATTTGGGTTTCTCTATTTGAGTTGGAGCTTCTCGAATGTTGGCTGTTTTAGACAACTTGAAGCACTTCGAGGAGCGGTGAAATCATATTCTTTCTCGTATTTCGCAGAAAGTGGTTTTGGAGAGTCGCCGACTTTCTCATGATGGAGCATTCAAATTTCAAGACCAGCTGTTCTTCTCGTTCGATTTCCCGCCTTTTCCTGCCGATCGTGAAGCTTGTTGGGATGGCACGGACGGTCGGTTCCATTCCAATGCCACGGGGTAAATATGGAATTTGGAATATTCCACGGTGGAACCGACCTCTAAAAGTAAGTAGGAGAGGGATTATCCCTGTCCGTTGTCGTTCTGACTGCCGACAATTTCCATCAAGATGAAACTGATAAAGAGTTGCATTGATCCGATCTCTAAAAAAATGGGTGAAGGTGTCTATTATCCAGAGATTAAAGTACCTGAGAGTACCACTCTGTTATCAAAATAAGTCAGGTGTCGTTCCAACAAAGCCATCACAATGAAGCTGTTGGCCCTTCTATCCTTCGTCTTCGTTGCTGTGCCATTCGTCGTAGATGGTCACGATGGCAAAGCCATTAACGACGCAAGTGGGCTTGCGTTTGACGTACTCATGGAAGAAGATGTCTCCGCCATCCCGGAAGGTTGCGAAGAAGTTCCTAATTGTGATGAATGCATGAAGTCACCAGGAAAGCTATGCTTCTCCAACTACAATCGCGCGGAATACTGCTGCCCTCGTCCTCAGCCTCATGGCTGCACCGCCGACTGGTTTCCTAATGACTGTGTTGCTACCGGAGCACATTGCATATCGGTGGACGAGGAAGGAATGTGTGTTTGCTGCCCCGCTGGTGTGAATGGACATGATATCCCAGAGGATACTGGTACGGTCCTTCTGATTCCTAACTTTGCATCTCTCAGAGGAAATGGGAAACCAACAAATGACCTCGTCTCTTGACCATGTTACCATGTTGCTATATTGTAAAGAGTTAGAGCTTGATGCATATTGTGTTGATGTTTGCTGTTTGCATTCGACGTAGCAACAGTTAACAGTGCGTAGTAAAATTGTNAAAATTGTGCATTTCACATCATCTCTGCGTAGGATGGACTACCATAGTATCACACATGAAGCATATTAACATCCTTCCTGCAATACATGGAGCCTGCCACGAAAGATTATTGCCCTCCTCCTTATTGCAGAACATGGAGCCAATCATACCCTCTCGGTACTTTCCCCACACAATGCATAATCGTTCTCCGATATATATTCCTCCCATTCCTACTATTTTTTGTCGCTTCTTCTTCTTCTTCTAATTCATCCTCATCGTCACCAATTGTTTTATCAGGAAATTCCAACCATCTCATGCAAGTTTGACAATTGCCCGATCGGCATTGATATTCAATTGTATGAATTCCACATTTTGCTGCCAAGAACCCGTAGGACTCGCCCGGCTTGGCAGATATGGCAATTCCATTGTGATAATTGACAATGATGCTCTTTGTGAGACGACCTAATCCTATTGTTAATTTGTTGGACCCGACTGTAGAATCACTGTTGGATATTAGGGTGATAACATCATCAAAACTCTTGTCATGACAGGGTACACCATTGATGGACATGATCTTATCACGGATGCATATGCAATCGTTGCGACATGAGATGATGTTGTTGCAATTGTCTGGAGATTTTAGTTTGGAGAAGATATTGGAATTGTAGATTGCCGCATTTCCATTATGGTTGATACCGATGATGGCAACACCCGACGGAGCAGCATCGGGAGACAAATCCATTTCTTCTAGTATGACGTCGAGGGGAAGTTCGATGGTAACTTCGTGGATAGTGCGTGGTTCAATGAATGATTCATCCAAGGTAGCCGGCGCCGACGACGATGATTGATCTAGTGATAGCACCCGCGTCGGACTGTAATGGCGACGACGCGCACGTATTGGTATTGATGTTGATGCACCATCATCTGGCGAATGATTTGCCGTGCGAGGTCGTATCGGCGATGAGATAAATGCGCATCCTTCATGTTGATTGATGTAGGCGTAGGATAGGGCGGTCAAGCACAGCGATTGGAGATGATTCCATAGCTTCATTATTCATTAGG
>JALLBK010000171.1:0-19276 GCA_036940085.1 Discostella pseudostelligera
AGAACCTCCAACAACCATTCAACTACCTCCAACCATCTTAAACAACCTCCAACAACCCTCCCACAACCCAGAAGGTTTCAGCAGGAGGCTGTTGAGGGTGAGGAGGAATAGCTTCTGGAGGAGCAGGAGGAGCATGAGGAGGAAGAGGAGCAGGTAGGATGGGCGGGATTAGAGGAATAGAGTAATAGAGGAATAGTTGAATTTAGGAACGAGGTGCAGAGGAGCAGAGGAGCAGAGGAGCAGAGGAGTAGTGGCAGGGAGGCATGGAAGAATAGAGGCACAAGGAGGTGTGGATGCATGGATGCATGGAGGCTTGGAGGCGCCATGGAGGAATGGAGGTTGTAAGGCGTCAGAGGCCTACTGGAGGCCTGCTGGAGTTCTGCAAACAACAAATCAGTCCAATGAACACTTTAGAGATATTATTTCCCGCCCACCTCTTGCTATTAAGCAGATAGAATGAGGTGAAGGGCTCATAACCTATGAAACAAAAATCAAGAACAGACTGTCCATTGACTACCATACTGTCCCCTGTTTTCTTTCATCATGTGTTGTAGTTGTGCTGCACATCCAGCGCTTTGAGCTCATAACCATTGAACAAAAATCAACAGTCTATCCATGTACCTGATTCTCTCTTTGGCCCCACCAACACCCACTACCCTTCACAAGCAGACTCAAAAATGAATCACCCTATCAAGCTTCAGCCCTCAATCTCCCTCCCCATTTGGTAATTACTTCTTTTCTCTATCTCAGTAATTGGTTGGTTGTTGAGTGCGTGGTGTATTGCAGGGGTCAGGTGGTTGATGGAGTCTCTTGTTGTAGTAGTGAGCAAATCGTTGCTAACTGGGTTATTATTGTCTTGCAGGCCCCCTTAATTCCCATCGAGGGGCTTCAATGCATGGTGATATTGTAGGTTTGTTGTGTGGTTGGTGAGTTCTTTTGATGTAGTGAGCAAATCGCTGCTAACTCTATCATAACATACTCTCCATCTATTAGGTAGTTGGTTGTTGAGTGATTGGTATTGGAGGTTGGGCGGTTGGTGGGTTCTCTCATTGTAGTGAGCAAATCGTTGCTAACTGGGTTATTATTGTCTGGCTGGCACTTCAGTTCCCATTGAGGGACTTCAATGCACTGGCAGTGGGTGGGAAGGACAAGTCAAATCCAGTATGGAGCGGGGCCTGCAGACTGTGTTGGGGGGTCTGAATTGACAGGGACGCCTTGAGGGGCAATCAACCTGCACAAATCAGAGGAACAGAGGCAGAACCTCAGCAGATCGTAGCACAAGGGCTACTCTCGTGCTTACAGTACCACGTTCCTTAATTAAGTCGTCTACAAAGGATTTGACTTGACCATCATTGGAAATTGTTTTTCGGCATACATACACTTTTAAGGTGCAGCGCTGCCAGGGGGTGGTGTTGATACAAGACTATTGCTACTCAGGTAACAGTGGTAAAGGGGGGGGGGTATCAACCCTGCCAGCATGGATTCTGACTTAGAGGCATTCAGTCATAATCCTACGGATGATAGCTTTGCAGCATTGGCTGTTCAGCCAACCACATTACCAATTATCCGAACCAAGGGTTCCTCTCGTACTAAGTTGGATTACTGTTGGGTCAACTAATCGTGTTTTTAATGTTTCAGCCATTATTGCAATTTTTGAGGGGGCATAACTTTTGAACCATTAGGAATTGGTCTAAACTGAGCAGATCGCCGGAATCGTCATGAAAAACTTATTTGAATCCCCAGGCAGTGGTGAAGGGCTGGAGGTCTCGTTAATGGCTCAGCCATTATTTTGCCACTAATTCCTACCGTAGGAGGCAGTACAAAACCCCCAAAATATGTTTGAACCATTAAAATCATTTTGTAAAAATATCTTTCAGCCATTATCGCTCTTTTTTCCGGTGGTATGATGCTGAGGAATCCGTTCGCTAATAATGGCTGAGCCATTACAGTTAATCTTTCAGCCACAAATTGCGCCCCACCGGAACGATACTTCATCTTCATTCTCCTCCATCCACCCCAGCAATAACAACAGTTGACTTCATGGGTGATTCGTCCAGGCTTTTTACGCGACGATCTACTTAGACTTAGATTCCGAAGCCATGTCAATCCATCATAGCCGAACCGCTGCGTCTGGAACCAGTAGCCCGCAACCCAGATCTCATCCGTTTTCATCCGTGTCGTTCTCGCCTGGTGATGCTGGTGCTGGTGCTGGTGCCTACGCCGTTGCCTCTGGGAAGAATCTTTTGCACATATTCCGATTGGACCACGGTAAAGGTATAGGTGGCTCGCATCTCGAAGAGATTAGGTCTATTAGAATTTCACAGGTGAGACATTTTACTGTTTAGCCCGCCACCCGCCACCCTTGATTTTATTATCTCACCATGCATTTTGTCGCTTATGTATCGCAGCACTTCCAATCTCCGGTACAAACCACAAATTCGGTTTCGAGGGGTCAAAATCCACAATATCCACATTTGCGGGATGCACTGCGACTTCCAGGTGCGGCTCCCACTGTAGCTCCACTTCCGTCTCCCTCCACGGGTGGGGGGGGAGGTATCAATATTAACGTAACAGATGTGGCATGGAGCTTGCCTCAGACATACGTAGTCGACGACGAAGTTCTACCTCTGGCAAATGCTGGCAATACTTGGCCGAAAAGAGGAGATGGAATTGCAGTGTCAGGGTACGAGGAATTAGTCTCTCCGCCTGATGTGCGTTACACTGACACGCTTCCGGATTCAGCAAATGAACAGAATTATCAGTATCCGCCTTTTATCCAGCGGCATGTCATTAGGGATGCAACAACACAGTTGTATGATGATTCATCAGTCATCACTGCTGCTGGATCCAATGGAGTAATTGTTGCATGGAATGCGAATACTCTCCTTTCTTCTTCAACTTTGACCAGCGGTTCCGGTGGTGTCGGATCAGCGAGAGGAAGATCGCAGCAGACATCTTCGATGGCACCACTGGAACAACCTGAAGCAGCTTTCTTGGCGCATTCTCGTACTGTCAACCGTCTCGCTTGGCATCCTACAGGACGTCGCCCCTACTTACTGTTGTCAGCCTCCAGCGATGGTACAATTAAATTGTGGGACAGACGAGCAACATGTTCATCATCTTTACACCACGGGGCTACAGGGAGTGCTGAATACACTGCTACCCAGAACAAGTTGAACCAGACTACGAAGTCGTGGTTTGGATTCGGGAATTCATTGTCTGTGCATAGTGCGCATCAACTGCCAACAAGTGCGATGCTAAGAACTGCAACCTGGCACTGCATTTCGACATTCCAGCCAAAATGTGAAGCAGTGAGAGACATACGTTGGAACCCTGTCGTCGATGATTTATTTGCAATGGTTGCGGGAGAATGGCTTTGCGTCTACGACATTCGATTCTTTAACAAACCAATGGTGAAGGAATCTACTCACGCGGGTGACGCTACAAGTGTAGATTGGCATCCTAATAAAAGATACGTCATCGCAACTGGAGGAGGGAGAGATAGAAGTGTTAAAGGTGTGCTGTGACTCGTTACTTCTATGTCGAGATACTCTTGGATATCATTCTTATCGCAATGCTTTTCTGTTCTCTGCAGTTTGGGATTTCGAGAGCGGATTGAATATTAACAAACAGGATGACGTATCAATGAACTACATGAAAACGAATTCATGCTCATTCAAATCAGAAAATAGCGAAATCTCTTCCGCATCGCATACATCTAGTTCAAGTGAAATCGGGTGAGTTTGATAGCTGGCTTGGTTCGTTACACATTTTATTATATTGTCCTTCGCTCATCTAAAACACTCGGAAGGGGGCGGAGTACCCAAAATGCTGCTCATTCTGTATCTAGCGGTTCTGTTTCTCCGGTAAAACGATCTTCATCTAGTTTTGGATTCTCATCTCGACATCACAAAAAGAAACTCCCAATCTACGCTCTAAATATTGCAGCCCCTGTCACTCAAGTACGATGGAGACCATCAAACGATGAGAGTGAGTTCATAGCAGTCGCCACATCCTCAATTTATGGTGCAAATGCAGGTGGACATGGCAATGTGGGGCTGTGGTCGGTTCACCGGCCATTTATGCCCATCAGTGTTTGTGAAGGGCACACTGAGGGAGCGGTCACTGATTTTGCTTGGGCCCCAATGATGCGCGGACAGGAGACATTCTTGGATTCACCTGTTCATTCTTCTGAGATTGGGAACGGTTTAAGCTGGCATCAAATTCTGTCTGTCGGTCGTGATGGTCAATGCCTGTTGCAGGATTTCACTCATGGTGAACGACCGATTCTTCATGTGCCAAGAGCATGCTTTGCGCTGGCTAACTTGTCGCCGTTCCAGCCAGGTTTTGGATCTTTGCAAATCATGGCTGTCCACCAACGAGTCGATGCACCTGATGCGAACAAAAGAGTGGTGCCCGATCATTCGAGGTCGAGACTGGTCTTTTTCATATCTGATCAAGGAGATGTTGAAGACTTATCCAAGGCGTCTTCGCCAGGGATAGTGGAGGTAGCATCCGAGTTAACTCATTTATCGCGGTTGTCGGAGCTTTACGTCACAAAACCTGGAGGAAATTGTTGCACGAAGGCTGATATTTGTCGGCATAACTCCTCCGTTGCCAAAGGCTTAAACCGCAGAGCAATAACTCAGATGTGGAAAACTTTGGCGACAATACTGGATGGCGCAGGGTTGGATGGACTTCCTGCCAATCAATCCGATTCACACTCAAACCCCATGGCCTATTTGTTGACTCCCACGCTTAGAAATTTGTTGTTGCAAAGAGCGGATGCCGGAGATGTACAAACTTGTGTTGTCTTATGCGAGGTAATGAATGTTATCGCGACTCCGGTGGCTGCCGGAGGGGCCGCAAAATCCAATATTCCAAATCTGAGCATTACTGCCATTCGAGAGTGGTACCTCATTTATATTGACTTACTGCAACAAATGTGTCTCTTTACCCAAGCCGCGAGTCTGATTCGATACTGCAACGATCCTGTAGTTGGGGCCCTGAATCAACAATCGACGACAATTCATGAGGCGTGTCCTAGATGTGGAAAACCTCTGCTTGGAAACACAACTGCACTTCATGATGGCGCTCCACAGCTCTCTGCTCAGCGATTTTGTAGAAGTTGTAGAGGTCGAATTGGACTCTGCTTTTTGTGCCACCAACCCGTGAAGGGTATCTTTATTTGGTGCCCAGGATGTGGCCAGTGAGTATGAAATCGTCATCGTGTCCACCTTACTACTCTATTGCAAGTGCCATCTGGCTGATCACATTTTGCGTCATCTTCTCATCTTGCATTATCTCAGTGGAGGTCATCTGGATCACGCATTGGAATGGTATGTAAATCATCATGATCTTTTACGTGCTTGATATCTTCACATACTCCATTGCTGATTCCCTATTCCTTGGAACTATTACTTTTACTTTTCTGGTACAGGTTTGGAACGAACGAAGTTTGCCCAACCGGCTGTGGTCACAAATGCAACTTAATCAAAACTCATCCCCCCAACTAGACGATCATTCTGCCATCATGTATTACTTCCACTTCTTGATTTCCATATTTTAGACACAACCATTGCCATTTTAGTTTGTTTGTGTGTTGCATCTCTGTGTTCTCTCACTTCGTTGAGTGATGTGAGTACGACATAATTCACCATAGACCCAAGCGCAATAACACTCCAGAATGCGATAGTTTTCGAAGTACCATGGTGCAATAAATATGCTTGCAGAATTGTTGACCCACAGAGTGTACCAAAATACCTGAGCAACGATGCGAGTTATGATGTGGGCACTAAGTGAACAAAGTGAAAATTGAATTCGAGGGTATTCTGTACTCACGCCGTGTACGATGTAGCCAATGATAGAAAGTATAGTTCGCGTGTGCCGATCGTATGAAATCCAAAAACTATCCATGCATTCAGAAAGTCTGTGTCCGATGAAATATAGAATTAGCTCATGGAAGTTGAGATGCGAGCTGAAATCAGATGACAACAGAACTAGATATGTGTCGTAGAATTAAACTCACGCTGAATAGCAATATCAAGTAGATACGCAACGAAGAAACTGACACTAGCTGCATTATTATTGATCCATGTTGATACACCACCACCAATCAAGACAAATTTATTATTTGGCATGGACGCCACCGTTCGTTTTAATCTAACCGATGCGGTGGTGGTGCGTACGATCAAGGGGAATAGCATTCTATCGAGCCCCCAGAAGACAGCATTTCCCAATATTCCCGATATAGTAAATCGGACAGCAGGGTGC
Organism: Discostella pseudostelligera; assembly: GCA_036940085.1. Taxonomy (NCBI): domain Eukaryota; phylum Bacillariophyta; class Thalassiosirophyceae; order Thalassiosirales; family Thalassiosiraceae; genus Discostella; species Discostella pseudostelligera. Next base: position 6,274 of record JALLBK010000171.1, read on the forward strand.
CATTGCCATTGATCATAAATTAGATTACTTTGAATAGTGCTGGTGGTGATGGGAGTGCTAATAACGAATTGACTTTCGCTCATGGTCATGGCTAAGGGTCGGCATTTGCGTCGGCGGTCGGCGGCGGATTTCATTGTTGTGGTAGATAGTGTGCTTTTGCTTTTCGTTGTGTGTGCCTTGTGCCTTGTCCTTGCTTGCGTGCGTGGTTGATTGAAGATTGAAGATGAAAGCAAAGAAGATCGATACTTCCCGCCAAACATCTTCCCGCTAAAATTTTGCCAGCGCAGTAATTTCCCGCCAAAATTCGCTCTGCGTTCGCATGCAGCAAAGAAGTAGATAAGTATCTACCATACGATACCTACGATACCATACCATGACCAGGCCATGCTTCGGTACAAACTTCCACGGGCACGCCGTCGATTGGGTCCGGAGTCCACACTTAGGACATACAGCCCACTATGATCTCTAGCGGTTACTGCGTCTGTCGCTGTAACCATCACCATCACGATGAAGCTGCACTGCCATGAGCGCCGGTGTCGGCGTCGGCGTCGGCGTCCTACCTTCGTCGGTGTCGGTGCACTACTGACTCTTCTCATGCCAATCTTCTCCTCGTCTAGAAGTACAAGCGCTTTTTCTCATCCAGGAACAATATCAAATTTTGCATCATCTTCAACGATTATAGCAGTCAACAGACGAGTCATTCATCGTGGACAATCTGGTGCAGTGGTGGCGCCGAGGGAGTCCAATCATTTTCATCTCCATGATAATAAATTCCAACAACCTCTGAAGAGCACCATCGATGATAATAATAATGAAGAAACTGACAATCTCAATGAGGATGGAATCATCTTCTACGACGACTTTTCTGGATTACCTATTGGACAACAAGATGCAGTTGTTGTTGGTATTGGACAGGAGCAGCTACAGCCACGGCAGGTCAAAGAAGGTGTTGTTGATGTTGAGCCGATCCAATTGCCAGATTTCGACAATGATGATGATGATGATGATGATGATGATGACGACGACAACACCTCAAAAAATATTCAAATAAAAGAGCTGTCCAAGGTCATAAAAGATTCGCAAAAGAATTATGTCGATCTCACTGGCTCTACCGAACGCGAATTCAGTCTAGGGCGGGATGTCATATTATCCAACTACGCTGGCTCACTTGGCTTTGATCAGGTTACTGATTGGCAATATTATACCGTGGATGTGGATGAAGATGACGGTGGATATTATTCTAGAAAAATGGAGGATGAAGAGCCACGACGAACTCCTGTCAGCCCACGTCCGATGGATCCTAGTCAGCCATCGAGGACAAGGTCAAGTAGCGGGAGTGTCGTTCGGATATTCCGGGGGGAGCTTGTAGGTGGATCGTCGTCATTGGGGAGCAAGTTACGATCGAGGGGTTTGGATATGAGAGTTTTGATCAAGGAATATTCTGGAGAAGAGGGGTTGAAATTAGCCAATGCTGAAAAGCAAGGATTAGGACGACTTCAATCGTCTTGGTTGAGGAGTTACTATTTAAACAAGAATGATGCTGGCAGGGTGAAGGAGCTGGAAGACGGCGAATGGATAGAGAGAGCCAGGCGAAGATACGTTGATGGAATAACGGATACATCTACAAACAAAGATGACGAGAATCTCATCACGATGATTGAACTATTGTCATCGCAGAAGGCTCCATTTACATCCCTCCTCGGCGAATTGAACCTAAACGATTTCTACGATGATGACGACTTCGCCAGCACCGCCAACCTGCGAAATGAATGGTATAAATCACTAGGTGTGCAACCTCCCCGACCTGGCAGTGTCTGGTTAATATTTGATTATCATGGGCTATCGACTGCCTCTACGTATGCAGTGCCGGCAATGATCCAACGCTCTAAGCTTCCACCGCGACGAGGTATTTTTGGATTTGGTGTCGTTGAGGCACCGCCCCTGCCTCCATTTACTGATCGGGCAAGATACATGGCGCGGGGTGTTTTATTGGGAATGTTGAGTGCCGTGGCGGCAGCCCATCAAGCTGGTGTCGTCCATCGAAGTATTGGGAGGAATAGTTTCCTACTTAGTTCGATAGGGCAGGACAAACGGGAGGCGACGAGTCCGTATGCCGTTACGACTTCAAGGTTGCGTGTCATTCTGTCGGATTGGGGCTTTAGCGCTACGGTGGATGATGCGGCACGGGAGAAGGAGCTGGGTGTGCGTTCTCGCATGTTTGGTATTCCGGCGATGGTTGGTGGCGGCATCGACGGTGATAGACTCCAAGCGGTGGCAAAAGAATTTGCTAAGGCGGAGGATCTTCATGCACTGGGATTTGTGTAAGTTCACTACTCTCTCCTCACAACTTTCGTTGGCCATGTCAGAGACAAGTTTCTAATGTCTTCATTCCCTTCCAGCTTCCTTGCCATGTTATTTACAACACTTGCCGAACCAGCGACGTTGACGGCGCCAATGCCCGCTACTGACGATGATACGTGGCAAAGACTATTCGCTGACATCTTTGAAAAGAACATGGAGCAGTTTCGTGAATACTGCGAGAACGAAGAGATCTGGGATAGCGTGGTTGGATTATTAGATGAAAAGGATGGAGCCGGATGGGATTTGTTGGGAAGCCTTCTTTCATCTCGTGAGAGACTTAGCGCCTGGTACAAAGATGAGGCACGAGGGTTGGACGACATTGTTTCGGCAGATGATTTGCTCTCTCATCCTTTTTTTGAGATGTAAACAACATGAAGGCTGTGAAACAAATTTACCTATTTACATCGGGTTGAATCTCGGGAACGTCTTCATTCGTAGCTTTTTCAGCTGCGCTCGTAAGTCAGTGATCTCGACTTCTCTTGCATCATTGTCATTTGCGATCTTCCGAATTTCCATTATGAGTTTCATTTTCATCTGCTGATCACCTGCGGTTTGATGTCCCTGAAATGCAGCAGTACGGACTTATTGCATTAATCAGCATCGTGATCACGTTCCTGGTCTATTCGCGGAATGATTCTATCATGACTTACTTTGGAAATGTCTTCGTAGATCTTTTGGCTCTCCTCGATTTGCGATCGAATCGAGAAGACTTGCTCGCGAAGTAGAAGATTCTCCTGCTGCTTTTGCTCAATTTCTTTGGCGAAACGTTTAGACTCGTTCTCGAGTCGAGTAATCTGCGTCTTGTCAATGACAGGCATGACACTGTTTACGGTCAGTATAGCAGGAAATAATAGCCGAGTCAATACATCAACACTGTTTTTACTCAATTTAAATCGACTTCAACTCGCTAAGAGATGAAAATATTGGGTACTGGTGGCCCTTGATGTTGTTGAGGCATCGGGACATATTGTATTTGCTGCACGGGAATCGGCAAGCCAGCGCTTGAATACACAGAACCAGCACCGCCATATACACTGCCCACCGCTGATCCATAGTTCATCACAGCATTCTGATGCGCCATCATAACATGAGGCGATGGCATGAACTGCATGATGGACGGGGGCATGAACCCCGACATACCTCCCCCACTCACTACGGATACTGCACCGCTCGGGAATCCGACGGATCGAGATCCAAGAGACAAACTAGAATTGATCCTTTGCATTCCAGACACCACAGATTGCCCACCACCCATAGCGGCCACGAGGTGGTCGTGAGGTCCCTCTTTCAATACTCCTCGAACCCATTCACCTTCCGCGATTAATCCAAAATCATACCTCATCATACCATTTCCGTGAGGAATTTGATCGCCATTTACCTCACCAGTGTACCTTCCAGAATGACCTTTCATATCTATCCACTCCATACCACGAACATTGCTCTTTTCTTTGCCATCGTGAGCATCATTCTTGCGCGCATTCCACGGCAAAACCATGCCACTTTTCGTAGCACTCTTGCCCTTACCACCCCAGGAGGTAAATCCACTACGGATGCGTGCATACTGAGCAGCCGCGTCTTGACATCCGTCTGTCCACGTTCCTTCGTAGAAGACGCCATTTTCGTACTTCATGCTACCACTTCCATCGGGCTTGCCATCCTCGTTTACGTGACCTGTGTAGATGCCATGATCACCGAATTGATCACAGTAGGGCATTTGCTTGACTTTCCATACCTTCTTGCGTTGGCTGTTGGTGAGGTTGGTAGGAGTGCGACCTATCAATTTACTGGCCTTCTTAGCAATGCCACTACTCTCGTCGGCGGATTCTCTCGCTGATGCTGTCGTTGCATACTTCATCCAATCCTTATTGGATTCGGGCTGTTGATGAAATTCCGACATTTCATCCGACTTCTGTGGGAAGATTGTTCGAGCAAGCGGAGAGTGGGGTGCTCCAGGAGTCATCATTTGTAGCTGACTCACGACGATATCTATGGATGGGATATCGGGATGCGCTTTGGAATCGGCGCCTTTGGTAGCATGGTTGAGCACGCTGTTGCTGGTTTTGGAGGAACATCGCTTAGCATCAGTTCTTTCGACAGTAATACGTCCCTGTCGAGGCTTTGATGTGGATCGGGAACGTGAATGAGATGATCCATCTTGAGAACTTGCTGTAGTAGACTGTTCTTTTATCGATGATGAGCTCGTAGTGGTGCTTCCATCGGCCATCTTTTCCAATAATTTGATTCGACGCAACGCCGCCTCGGCTCGATTGATGATATCTGCACCCTGTTTCCTGGTCTTATCGTCTCTGTAGGCGGCAGTAGATGAACTTCGCCTAGGTGTGGAAGGTTTGGAACTCTTCTTCGACTCTGTTTCCTCGGAACTCAATCGACCGTTATCGTCGAGTGCAACGACCTTGTCAACATACGCATGCTCATCCTGCTTACTATCTTTGTACTTCTCACTGCATGTCACAGATCGATGACTCGTGTGCGACTTATGGCTCGTCTGAGACTTGTGAGACTTTTGACTTGTTGCCGACACCGATGGTGAATCGGATGATCGATCTGACGGATGGAGGGTGCGGTTGTTGGTTGGGATGGTTGCTGGTGACTTCTTGGATCCTTGCTTCATTGGAATCGACGAAGAAGCAGATGATGATACAGCAGAAGGTGGCTCATCGTCATCGGATTCAAGACAGCTGAGAGTAATGGAACATTCCTCATTATCTTCAACTTGAGGCGAGCTTTCCAACGATGAATCGGTAGAAACGTATGGGGGCACTTCATGAACAATCGATCGTCGTCTCGCAGTGGTGGTATTGAACTTGGAATGGTCTTGTTCCAATTGATGACGCTCTTTGTTGACTCTATTGCGTGGTGGAGTATCACGGTTGCTCTCCTTTTCTTTGGCTTCCTTAATGCATAATGCACAGGTAGTGGACAAGATGCGCCAACCTCGACCGCTGCTACTGCGTCGCTGTAGCTGTACAATTGGGTGGAAGATACAGCATCCATGCGAGTCAAGTTGGGCTACATTGCTGTTAGGAGTAGTAGGGATGAGTCTTCGTGAGTGACTACTGCTATCAGTATTGTCACCCCGATGGCCTGAAGACTTTGTAGAGGAGGAGATGGTGGATGTTGTGGTTTGCTCGCTATTGCGATGCATCTTTGGCCTCAACGTTGGCGTTGGAATAATGTCCACAGAAGACTGCTTTCGTTCACTACTTTTCTCTCGAGTCGTCGTCACAGTAGTAGATTTGGTATGTATTGTAGAAGTGATAGTGTGGCCCCCTGCTCGACCGGAACGATCCAATTGATGCGACGACTTTTCCTTTTCCTTCGAATGGCGGGATGAGACGTTCTTACTACTGCATGATAATGATGTTCCCGATTGCCTTGGACGATCAGTTTGCTCCTGTTGGCCACGATGCCCATCGTGATGATTCGTAGATCTTGACTGTGATCTAATGCTGCCATTCCTCGACTTTGTTTGTGTAGTGCTACTCCCCGAGCTCTTCTCTTTGGTACTACTACTTGATCGTGATGCTGTGGAAGGTCGCAGCAATTGTTGTCGCGACTTTGGCCCCTCCCTCTCCTGTTCATACCGTTGATCGTAACTTCGAGATCTCGAAGATTGGATACTAATACAATCATCCTTATCCTTTCGTATGGCCACATTTACTCTTTGGTCCAATCGCAGCGGCGGTGGAGGCAGCGGTGGAGGGGGTGGATAAAATCGCGACGATGATGATCTCTCGCCGCTTACGCTCTTAGAATACGGACGAGATTGACGACTCTCGCTCGAACTAGTGTCAGTGCTAGATTCAGTAGCCGACGTCGAGGGTGATTGCGGAACTACATCTCTTCCTCTGCTCGAGCTGCGCGTTTTACCTCGGCTAGTACTAGCCTTCCTCCGGAGAATATTCATTGCATTCGACGCCTCGCCACTGTTATGCGGTTGGTGCTGGTGCCGCCTCCCCTCTTCCTTGTTTGTTACGACGATATTATTGGCTGCGGTGATATGTTGGTGAGTGTGATTATGACGGAATAATAAGCAGGTTGATTGCGTGAAGGGGAAGAGGAAAGCAGGGAGGGAGGAGGAGTTTTGTTTGGGGGCGATCGATGACTCTTTCATTCACCAAGAAGTCGTCGAACGTCTTGCGTAAAGAGGAATCAGTATCGTAGCATGTGGTCAACGATTGTGGTCATTTTCAGGGGGGAGGGCTTGTGTGATTTTGATCGATGGCTGTAGTGGCTAGGGTCTTCCAGTTTGTCGCAAGTTGAAGTCGCATTAGAGCGCGCCAAAAGACCGCCATCGTATTAGGAGTAGGTTGAGTATGTTGCAACGGACTGCGGACAGTCGGTCGGCAAGGGGCTGGATCGATCGAAGTGAAACCCCGATATTGGCGATAATATTGAAGTGAAATCTCGCCAAAATACTGGTAGGAGTAGTCTATCTATGGTATCGTATGCCAGTGGTAAGTAGGAGTACCTTTTGTATCTAGATTTTGAATCTTCCCTGCTCCGGCCGCTATGGTACGTACTGCAGCCAGGCACCACATGACCCATGACCATGATACTCTCTTAGGTACAATAGTACTCTACTCTAACTCTAGGAGCTAGGGTGAGAATGAGATGGCCCGCCACCACAACCATAACTGCTTAGACTGAGATGACTCTCGGCGAGGAGCCGGCGGGGGGGGGATCAACGTGGAGTGGAAGTGATGGAGATGGCGATGGAAATAGGGGCGTTGATCCGGAGGGTGCCATCGTGCTGTCGCCTCGCGCTGGTAGCAGCGGTAGATGGGGTGGAGGGGTGGGCGGCGCAGCCAACAATCATGGCGGTGCTCGCTCTTGCTCTAATTCGCGACAGAGCCAGAATCCACGCCAAACTCAGCAATCACTGCAACAGCAACTGTCGGCGCACCCGCAACCAGCGGCGGGAGAACCAGGAACAGGAACCCTCTCAACTACAAATGCAAAAAGTAGGAGCAGATCGAAGTCGAAGAACAAAATAATTGCTTCCGATATTAGTCAAAGCTCTTCCCACCGTCAACATTTGATGGATGACAGTACTGCTTCAGTTTCCAAAGCTCGGTCCAAAAAGAAACAATCTGCTGCGTCATCTGTCACTAGAAAAGCATCGTCAAGCCGTCAACGTTTGGTGGATGACCATGACCATGCAGTATCCTTCGTGTCTTTAATAACTCAATCCAAAAATAATAAGCAATCCAGGTCCAACGAGAGGGGCGGCTTGATCATCCAATGTTCGTCGGATGACAATGCAGAAGAATCCACTCATAATGAATCTTGGTCGAAACCAACGAGGGCGGCGTCCACCAGCAGAAGGGGCTCAACACAACGTCGATTTTCGGTGCAGGACAATGCATCCTCTGCCAGCTTCAGTGTGAGGGATGCCAACAACAACAATAGCAGCAGCAATATCAACTTCGATGCTAACAACGACGAGCATACACACACCAATGAGAGGCTTAACGATAAACCCAAAAAGAAATCCAAACCGGCATTTCCCGGCGCAAAATTCGATGCTCATGGAAATTGCATCTTTCATTCCTCGATGCGGCTCCAAGAACGTCGATTTGACAAGTGGCACATTTTTCACAAAAATTGTCCCATATGTCGTAGTGAGGATGGAAATAGAAAAGGAAAGTATGATGACGCGGGTAATAGGGGTGGTACTACGAAAAGGGTCTCACGACTTCAACAACCCGAAGAGGACGATATTCGAGGAAGATCACTCTCAAAAATACGATCCATGTCGCGGGGAGTTGTTCGCTCCATTAGCAGAACTCGTGGCTTTGATATGAACCGTACATCTCCAGAGCGGGAAGAGGGCGGCGGTGGCGGTGATGGTGGCGACGATATGAATGAAAATAATAATAGAACGGGGAGGAATAGCCGCATCAGCCTATCCAGAATGCCAAGCATTCCATTCAATTCATCGGATAGTCACATAATCAACAACAATGTTGAGAATTCCAGTTATCAGTCTGTGGAAGAAGATGAGGTGGGCTCTGGAGGAGGGAATAGCTCCGCATGCTCAGACTCAATTAATGATGTGAAAAGAAAGGAAGATCGAGGCAGCGACGGCAGCGTTAGAAGCAATCCAAAAACGAGGAGAGCCATGTTCACAGCGATGATTTCTAAACCACCACCGTCCTTTGATGATTTTTCCAATTATTATCATGGTGACAAACGGCGGTCATTGTCGCCAAGGAGACGACGTGATTATTGCCAAAGTATTGCCACTCGCAGTGTATCGCCTCCGCGCACACCTGGAAATCGTAGTAGTTGTCGTCGCGGAAGGATGAACTCATCTGAAGTATCCTACGATCGTCGTCCTCGGTCGCTGAGTACCAATGTGCGGCGAGCACCATCGTTTGACAGTCGATCGTCATTTAGGCGTGGAGAGAGAAGGAGAAGTTATAGTCGGTCGCCACCCCCCGCCTCCTCGAGGTCTCGATCACCGCCTGCTCGCGATGGCAATAGAAAGTCCTCGTACAGCCGTGACGACGGTATTCTACCACCACCACCGCAGGAATTACGTCGCAATCACAGCCAGAGAAATGATGACTCATCGCCCATGAGTTCTCGGGGGAGTGTTAATGGATCCTGTCGGCAACAAAACCGCAATCGTCGTTCGTCGGAGAACCCAACAAGCATCGGTCGTAGAATGAGAAGAAGCCGTTCTCCAATTAATGCACGAAGGCGTAGACGCAGAGACCATCGCAATTCACTGTCTCCTTCCATTCGATCAACAGGTTCATCGAGATCCTTTGGCAGTGCAAATCATCGAATGAGTAGGTTAGAACCACCGAAGCGTTCCTTTTCTAAGGGTCGTGCCATGTCTGCTGGCAGGAGGGGTAGCAATAGACGACCCCCTCCGATACGGTCATATTCTCAATTACGGAATCACGAGCGAAGATCATCGTCTCGGGGACGGCCGATGTCGAACGGACTACTCGGAGGCCGCCGTTCTAGGAGTCAAGGGCCCGTCGGTGCCGATTCATACGCATTGGTAGTCAGAGAACGCACACCGTCACCTACTCATCCTTATGCTCCTCGTCGACGTGTCTCTCCTTCTCGACGCCCACCGATGGAGAACCAATTGGTGGAATATGATTTCAATCAGAGGCGGCATCGAAATTCACTGAGTCCCTCCCCCGCGACAACCCGTCGTCGTCAACAAGACAAATCATTTACTCCATCGAAATTCAGATCACAATCAAGCGATAGTCTTATGCGGCGGAATGCTACGTGGGGTTCGAAATCACCCCCAAGACCTTCGATGAGAGGACGATCACGGTCACCATCTGTATCGGAAAAGACGAGATCGCGGTCCTCTACGCCTGAGATCTGGATTGTATGTCCCATAACTGAAGATGATCCGTTTGAGAATTCATTCGCAACATTTGAAGAATGGAATTTATCACCCGCACCGCAATCGAAACATCATCGAACACCAATATCTGGATTGACGGATAGTGGAAAGGGGAGGGGGGAAATTCCAATGGATAGCGTACTCGCAATCAGTGACACGTCAATTGGTCGGTTGCCGTTTGAATTTCCAGAGAGGCGAAATTCGTTTGATTTGTCACCGCCGACACATAATTCGATGAACAAGACGCAACCAACAATGAAGCAAAATAGTTCGTTCGATTCCTTTGAGGGCGCAAAAGTGCCGAAGCGTCGAGAGAATTCATTAGAACGGGGTTTGCCTGAATGGTCTGACGTAAATGTCCAAACGCGATCAAAGGCAGCCAATCTATCCATGCTATCACAGCAGATTTCAACAATGTCACGACGTGACTCTCGCGCACGAAGTGGATCGCCAGAGCGGCGAATCTCATCTATCTTGCAGAGGGAACGGCAAAATTCGTTGGAGAGGACACCAGCAACACCAATGAAACAAAGCAAATCTTTCAATTCCTTGGTGGGTGGAGAGGCACCAATGCGACGCGAGAATTCATTAGAACAGAGAATTCCCGAGAGTCGATCAAAGGCCGCCGATCTTCTTGTGCTATCACGGCAAATTTCAGCATCGTCGCGGCGCGAATCGTATACTCGAACTGCATCAAAAGGACGGGGAAAGTTTCATGACCGGAAGAATGAAGATAATGATCGAGTGGGGTTGGACAGTCGAACGTCAGTATTGCGGAATTCATTTGGTGAAACACAACCTCATGGTGAGAGGGACAGAGGGCTTAGATTGGCCGAGAAAGTGAAGGCGGACGTAACAACTTCTCCTGGCATGTCTCAAATGGAAATGGCATTAGCGATAATCGAGGAGACCCAGGGAAGGAAGTTACCACGATGGGACACTAAGCCGGAAACAAAACTGCTATCTCAAGCAAAGGCCTCGTCACTATCAACATCGAATGCGGCACCGAGCCATTCATTTCTATCAACTTCGACAGCTCCTAGTAGACCGACCACGGTTGCATCTTCGTCACGGTCAAAGTCGCCTGCGGGATTATTGGGAAGCCAAATGGGTTCGGTTGCTAGTAGAAGGAGGAACATTTTCAGCATGGAACTAAGTAGCAACTCCACCCGCAGAGGGAATGTTCCTCCTGTTCAAAGTGTCCTTCCCGATCCTGACGAAGTTCCAACTGAAAGTGTTTCTCCGCTGCCGCTACCCTCGCCACCTCAACGTCAAAATCAACAACAAGTGAAACCTGAATCGTTCTCGACATCTTCCAACAAATGTCAGGAGCCGGTGGTACACGTGAATAATGACTGGCTGAAGAATCAGGCTAAAGACGAGGGTCATCGCCAATATCAGAGTAAGCAACCGCAGTGTCAAGCACTAGCAGTGACACAACACGACGAGAGAAATCATCAAAGTTCGATAAAATATGATGCCGAAAGATCTGATAAGGAGAAGCGACGGAGTGATATCGCAGGACGAAGCGTCAGTTCTGGTAGCAGAAGTCGTGGCGAACGAAAGGGTAGCATGGCCGGACGTAATCCACGCAAACAAATCGTCGCGAATGAACGCCAAAACGTCCGTCCTATTGAGCAGATTCCATTCAACGGTAAAGTCTCAGGTAAAAGTGTTACTAGTCCTGGCGGTAAGATCGTAAGTTCTGGTGACATTGATTCCAGCCCTGTGCGCAAGGGTGCAGTAGGACGCAAAAGTACCATGTTAGGCCGTGAAAAGCATTCAAAGTCTGGCTCGAATGTACGCCAAAATTGCCGCACTGTCAAGCGTATGCCATTCACTGATCAGTTCGGCGATACTGGCATGTACACTGGTCAAGTAAATGAGGATTGTCGGCCTGAAGGAAAGGGTTCCATGAAATACGAGAATGGGGTGTATTATGAAGGTGCTTGGATAAACGGATGTCAGGAAGAAAACGCGGCCTCTCAGTATGGACGTATTCGAGGTGGGTTCACGGGGTGGAGTGGAAAGGGCAAGGAGGCATCGAGAAGCGGAATGACCATGCCGTGGAACGCACGTAGAAATGACTCATTTGATCCTAACCAAAAAGTCAATGTCCGTGGTATGGAATGGTCGGATATTAGCGGACAGTCGGGGCGGTATAGTGGTGAAGTCAACAAGGATCGAATTCCACATGGCCGTGGCATAATGAAGTACGACTACGGCCTAATCGCTGATGGTCGATGGGTCAATGGAGTCTTGGACGAGGGACCTCAAGATCGTGTGATAAGTGCTGCCGCGTCAATTGGCACCGGAACGGGAGCCATGACATTGGCTTCTAACCTGTCGAAGGGTCCTATGTCTATTGGTCCTGGACTGTCAGTGGGCCCAGGGATGTCTATTGGTCCTGGGATGTCATTAGGACCTACAATCTCTGTTGGTGCTGGTATGTCAGTGGGGCCAGGACCCGTCATGCGTATGCAAGGACCCGGCATCCAAATGGGTCACATGACTACTGTCGGGTCCATGCCAACCATGCTTCCTCCAGTTCAATTTCTCAACTTGAATCCCATGCTCACGGCAGAGCAACACGCAATGATGACGATGCACGGAGGCGGCAGCAGTATGTACGGAATGGGCATGCCAATGACGATGCCAACGCCTGTGCATCCTCCGATGCAAATTCTTCTCCCACCGATGCAGCAACCACAACAATTGCAAACAGACAAGCCGCCAGTATCTGAAATACACATCAATGGAAATACAACATTGTAGGCGTTGTTTGGAAGGAGAGTCTTCGCTGGCTTCCGTGCCTTAAATCCTACTAATTAAATCCTTCCATTATCAGTCCTAGAATATTCAGTGCCTTACATCGCCTTACCCAACCTGGTTCCACTCATTCATACTATCGGCAACCTAACAACTCCCAGTAGAATCATTTGCAAAGAAATTGCATCAATGCTTCTAATTAACATTACTACCTCCTAGTGCTGCCTGTACTCATGCTCCTGCCTAGACCACAACCCATAACAGCATCCTGCAACCCCATCACACCACCAACAGAACTTCTACCTGCTGCAATGGCTGACAGCCCAATGTGCATACATGTGTTTGAAATGCAGCCAGCACACCATCAACTGAAGATATTCGGCCACCAAGGGCGGGAGTCCTACAGTATTAAGTGATAGTCAGCAATGGCCGTGGCCGGGGGGTCACTCGGTCAAGAGCCCGCCCCTATTC
>JALLBK010000172.1:0-57983 GCA_036940085.1 Discostella pseudostelligera
CCACCGCCCACTGCACCGTCCGCCATAACCATAACCATAACCCCCATCCCACTTCATCTCTTCCGAGGTCGAAGCAATAATAGATAATAGGCAGTAGGCAGGGGAGCTTCATCCTCTATCGATCATCGAGATATAATATTTAATGTCGCTCAACCAACACTCATCCAAACTGGCCTATCTCTCCAAATACGGAGGAAATACCGCCCCGCCTGATTATGGCGGTGGCGGCGACGATGAGCATGATGACGATGATGACAAGCGAAAGAAGAAGTCTAAAAAGAAGAGCAAGAAGAAATCAAGACGGTGGAGCGATGCTGACTACCCCAACGACAATGATGGCGACAATGACAATCATCATCGAAAGCATTCTTCTACACTTCGTGACATGGATGACATGCAGTCGTTTCTACCGGGAGACGACAACAACGACGATGACGATGGCAATCCATTATTTTTGGGAGAGGAGAACGAGGAGGGGCCTGCAGTGGTGGATACTACAATTGTTGAAGGCACGATGATGATGGGGGCGGCGAATAGTGCTGTCAGTGCAGGGGATCATTCATCGAGATCATCTTCTGGTAGACGACGAGGATTTGAAGCAGTGTCGATGGAGAATGATAGTAGAAGCCAATCTTCTGATCATGAAAAGAATAGCAGCCACCGGAATTCTTCGCGCAGAGCTCGTCACGACTCGGAGGATAGTGATGATCATCGTCGTAACAACCTCAGCAATGCAAATACTGATGGCAGACGAGGGAGGCGTGCAAGACATGATTCTGAATCAGATCAGAGTTATACGCGGAATGATAATCGTAGTGGAAAGGAGAAACAAATACTTGATGCATTTGATTCAGTTGTGAAGAGGAGGAGCATTCGCAGCAGCAGTAGGGATGAACCAAGAGTTTTGCATCGTCGTAGTCGTCGATATGATTCTGACTCCGAAAAAGGTGGTGATGCACAATTAAACAATAAGCAGCGAAATGAGAGGAGACGAAGGCATGATTCAGACTCGGAAGAGGAGGATAGTAAATTCAAGAATAATAGGGACACTCGTCCTCGTCGTCATGATTCTGATTCTGATTCAGATGAGGATGATGATTCGGATAAACATAAGAAAGTTCCTCGTCATCGGCATGATTCTGAATCGGAAGCCGAGGATAATGAATCGAAGCGCCGAAGTGCACCTCCTCGTCGGCATGACTATGAGGACGACAATCTCCGCAAACGACATCCACATCGACATGATTCTAGTTCCGACGAATCCGAAAAGGAACATGCTGCCAAGGCGGCAAAGATGTCCTCTGGTCACAAGTCTGGACTACAAAAATCGGAAGACTTTGCTCGTGCCGAGAGTAAGCTTCGAAAGCGACAACGAGAGGAATTGGCGCAGTTTAATTTGACAAATGGGAACAACGGTAGTGGCGAGACGATATACCGAGATGCCTCCGGAAAGAAGCGCACAATTTCATCCAAACATGACGAGGAACAGTTGCGTCGTGAGGAGGAGGAGAAGGAGGCACAACAGCAGCATGTCAATAAGGGGAGGTATCAACGGATGCAAGAGGAGAATCGTCTGCGTGAACTGGAAGAGGCGGCAAATATGACATTGGCACGAGGCATTGAGGATGAGCAACTGGAGGAAAGGAAACGATCTATTATTCGAGAAGGGGATCCGATGGCGATGCATGAGTGGAAGAAGCAGCAAGAGCGACAATCCAAACAATCTGCAATGAATGGTGGTGGCGAAGCTGCGATGCTACACAGACCCGTCTATAAGGGTCCGCAGCCGAAACCAAACAGGTACGGTATACGACCTGGCTATCGATGGGATGGAATTGATCGGGGTAATGGATTCGAGGACCGTGTGCTGGAAATGCTTCACAGTAAAGGTAGGAAGAAGGAAGAGGCCTACAAATGGAGTGCCGCTGATATGTGATGAGGCAGTTGCCGACCGATCGTAAAGCAACAGGGGACGTCCAGCTACGCACAGCGAGAATTGATCATTCCTACTTCTTCTCTAGCCTAAACTTTAGCATTATGTTTGCTCTTTTCTGCTAACCCAATCTGCTGATGGATGCGCACGTACAGTTTGCGCCCTACTATCTCAGCCCACCTCTGATATAGCTTCTTGTTGGGGTGCACACCATCTGGTGATAGAAGAGGATTGTCATCGACATCAACATCGCATTCTTCGATCATACTAAGACCATGCTCATCAATCATCGCTTTTTCTAAGGTGCCGTAGCTTTTGGTGTTCGAGTAAAGATCGGAAATTTCCTTGGCATCAAGTTCCAAATACATGGCATTGCTTCTCCCTTTGACTACCATCTTCTTCAAACGCTCCCAAACACCGACCAACCCATCCATCATCAAGCCAAGTGGGAAGATATTTGTTTGGATGGGAAGTTCCGGAAAGACAATAACGGCATTTGGTGCTTGGGATCGAATATCTGATAGGAGCATCTCGATTCCATTGCGAAATTGGCTTAAAGCTCCTACATCTTGCATTATCTGCTCACCGGAGAAGAGCCGAAACGGATTTTCAGGAAGAAGCCTCTTCAAGTCATTCATACCAAACAGTACTACTACAATGTCGACACCTTGAGTGCACTCTTGTTTCACGACATCGAGACAGAAAGATCGTATGTCGTCCACATCTCCGCCATCCACACCTGCTGATCTCCATTGAACAGGAAGCTGGAAGTGACGAGATAGTGTTCGAGCCAATACCTGCGGAAAGACAGGTCCCTGTCGCAGATAACTTTTTTCTTCGGTATTTTCGATCAAGGTTGGAGGTAACGAGTGGCTCTTCTTAGAAAACTGTTCAATGCATCCGATACCAATGGCAAGTGAATCACCAATTACTAAAACTCGTATTGGATCTTTTGTAGTAGAATGTTTGGCGGTATTGAGCTTGCGAAGAAGAGAAGGAATTGTTGCATGTATGGAGCTAGTATGCGTTTGGTTCTTGGATGGGATGTCCTCCTCATTGGCAGTTACAAAATACGGCAGCAATGAGTCCAAAAGGCTGAATGAATTGGTGACTCCGTGACCATCATCTTCTACGGAAGTATCGACGACCGAACTCTCTCCTTGTTCAGTATCACCATCATAATCT
The DNA here is from genome assembly GCA_036940085.1 of Discostella pseudostelligera. NCBI lineage: Eukaryota > Bacillariophyta > Thalassiosirophyceae > Thalassiosirales > Thalassiosiraceae > Discostella > Discostella pseudostelligera. Next base: position 3,119 of record JALLBK010000172.1, read on the forward strand.
TCTTTCCCGAGAGTCAACCCATCTGGGTATTTCAATTGTCCTCGTGCATCGTATCGATATTTGTGTAGTAGCATCACACCTTGCACTACGGAAAAAACTACAATGGCTGCCACTGCCTGTCCAGCACGCTTGAGCTTCTTCGCCACTGGAACTAGGAAGGAGGGGGGCGTTGTTGCATTGAATTGATGTTGCCGTTGAAATGACACATAGGGTACTTGTCGAATGCCTGATCTCTGCAACCTCGTTATGAAAGCCTGCCCGTACGCCGCTGCTTCTGGATAAAGACGGGATCGGGCTACGAAATGCCGATGAGAATAAGGCAGGAGATTGGTGCGTAGTCGACTGGTAATCATCATCTCATCATCGTAATATCGCCAACGCAATCATTATTTCTCTCTTGACATTTGCAGGTGCACCATGTTGTTGGTTTGTGAGCACCAAAACTCGTCCTACGACGCTGCTGCTGGCCAACAGCGCCAACACCTCCTCCCTCCTCCAAGTCCAGAACGAGAGAGAGAGAGAGAGAGGTTCTTCGAAGAGAGATGGAGAGGCCCGCCCGTACGATGGCCACCCAGCCACCAGCAGCATCGTTCATCGTCGCCATGGAAAGGAAGATCGATGACGGAGGGAATATTGAAGATTCATCGAGCAGTTCGACGTAGTAAGATTTGGCGGGAAGAGCTCCGTGAAAATCGGTAGGAATTCGTACAATTATTTGGCGGGAAATGGAGGGGGATTTCCCGCCGAAGGTCGATTGAATTTTTGCGGGAAGAGAGTCGGATATTGGCGGGAAGAGCATGCAAGTGCCACCTGTCACCTGGCGGCGGCGGCCGGCCGTCGACCATGCGAAGTTACCTGCCACGTGGCTTCAACGTTGGACTGTCACAATGCCATGGCCTAACCACGTGGAGGATGCATGCAGTGGAGGCTTCATTCCATCTTGGTTGGACCGTCAAATTAGATGCACCCATGCAATGTCGACAGTCGAAAGGCTGGATGGAGAGAATGGTATTGATTTCACAGTACTAATACATTTATTACCTCAAGCTCTAAGCTGGTTCGGTTCAGTCCTTTTCGCTGGCGCATTGTTGTCCAGCTGAACATCCTGTTCTTCAGAAATCTCCTCAAGCTGTTCTCCCATTTTTGTTAGAATGCATTTGTATAACTTATGCCCAACCAGCTCTGCCCATTTTGCATACATCGCCCTGTTCGGGTGGACGCCATCTCCAGAAAGGAGAACATCTTCCTCAATATCATCGCAGATATCGCCATCATTATGTGCGTTCTTAGGAGTATACCATTCAGCAATTTCTTTCGCTTTCAAGTCAACATACACGACATTGTCCCTACTAATAGCCGCAATCTTCTTTTGACGCTCCCACAGTCCCACAAATGTATCGACCATCAAGCCCAACGGAAAGATGTTTATGATGCTATTTTTGTGAAATGGTTGGATCGGTAACGCAGGAAAGACTACCAATGCATCTGGAGCCCATGCATGAATTTCGGATATGATCCTATCCATCTCAAGTCGAAATCCTGCGACGCCTTTGCCACCGTGCACCTCTTGCCTATTCAGCAGTATATTCGGAAATGGATTCACCGAGAGATGCTTCTTCAAGTCATTCATTCCAAAGAGAACAACAATAACATCGACGCCCTTGGCTTGCTCTTGCTTAACAACATCCATGCAAAACGTCTGAACGTCGCTCACGCTACCACCATCGACTCCTGCCGATCTCCATTGCACTGGCCGATACATGTGGTAAGATAGAGTACGTGCCAATATTCGAGGAAATACTGGCCCCTGCCTCAAACGATATGCGTCTATTGCTGATCGAGACCTTGCAGCATTATTTTCTATCAAAGCCATTGGTATTGCATTCGTTTTTTCAATGTCAAACCGGTCAACACATCCTGTTCCGATAGCCAGAGAGTCACCTATTACTAGAATGCGAATTGGATTTCTATAATTGGATGGATGAGAAAACACTTTCTTGGCCAGTGCAGTTGCGAGATTAGGAGGAATCGAAGATTCATCGTTTCCATGTGATACAATTTTCCCCAACTTGTCGTGTTCTTCCGTAACATCATCATGCGCGGATCGGTCAATATCTCCATCCAATAAGGGTAACAGAGAATCCAATATAAAGATAATAAAGCCAATGTGGAACAAGTGCGTATTCTTCGTCAGTAGATTGTGAACGTTTTGCGTAATCCACGGCAGAAGGAGAACGAGGGACTTGTTGAATTTTGTTAAAATTCGCCTCAGATTTGAATCATTGATATTGTCGATAATAGTTGCATTCAAGGAATCAGTTGGCATATCATCAGTTTCTGTTGCACGTGTAGGCTTGTCATCTTGTCCGTTCTTGAGCGTGGTATTGCTGCTCTTCTCTGCATCGTGATTTGCATAGTAATCTTCCTCTCCATAGGTTAAACCACCAGGAAACACTAACTGCCCGCGAGCATCATATCTATACTGATACAAAGCCACCAGGGCTTGAATCACCGACAACAAAAGGAACGTTGCAAGAAGAGTCTCTCCCACTCGTTGGAGTTGGGCAGCAGTTGGCAAAAGGATAGACGCAAGCGATGATAAAATGAAGGTGAATCCGCCAAAGATGGTAGAAAGTACGTGGGATAACAGTGATAACGTGGATGACATGAAGAATGAAGCTGAAGCCTCCATAGCATGCGACGGTGGCCCTGCTAGCGGTGGTGATGTATCCATAGTGAAATCGATATCCAAGCGATTATTCATGCCAAAATGCCGATTTTGATCACTCGCCGCAAAGTCATTCCGTTTATATTCATTCGGAAGAGGCATGGTGTAATAATGGTGACGGGGTAGATAAAATTTGACGAAGGCCATGCGCACTGGTCGCGAATATGACGGCAGTCTCCACAAGTAATTGGCAGTTGCAGTAGGAGCAGGGGATGATTTGTTCTTAGCCATGATGAGTGCAGAAGTGAAAGTGAGATGTGTAGAAGTACGAACCAATCCGGAGTCCGGAGTCGATGACGAGGCAGGCAGGAGAGATACAAGGAAGAGGAGGAAAAGATGAGAACTCTGGTTCAGCATGCGTGAATCCACGTGACACATCATGCTCACCTTGCTTGATGTTCCATCTGCACCCGATGCGAACACCCCACACCCCATCACAGCAGCATCCGCAGCCACACCTGCAACCAGCCCACCACCACCTTGGCTGCGACCCTCTCAGCCTCATCCAATGATAATGACACCGGCCACATGCAAATTAGTCGTCCTCTATGGCATAGGTGAGTCACTGGCAGGTATTCTTTTTGTTTTGTGGCCGACAATGATGTACATGAGATTCCAACCTCCATGAACTGCACTGCTTCATTCATCATATACCCCAGGTGGACTCAGCGATGTTGGGAGGCACGCAATCCTAGCTGCCCTCGAAAAGTCAACAATTAACAAAATCGTTGTTATCACCGAGTATCCCGAATTGCTTGACCTAAAGAATTGGGAATGCAATTGTACCGGAGGTCATACGAATCCATTCAATGATCCAGATTCAGCCTCAAAGTTAGAACTGGTCAAAATTGATACGTGGAAGAATGAACACCCTGAACTTACCAAACACTTTGTTGGGGCGGTAGGTGTCGTGAGCTGCCTTGGCCATCGTCAACCCGGTTGGAAGAATCCCGATTTGAAGAGAAGAGGATTGGTAGCGCACGATGGGAACAAACAAGTTATCAAAGCCATGATGGAGGCGAAGGTGGATAGGGTGGTAGTCATATCATCCATTGCGATCAATGGTGACAAATCCTGGCCGCACTGGGCATCCAAAGTTATGGGTTGTCTCTTTTCTACATTCCAGCGCAGTGCCGCAAAAGATCTCATTGGGATGGAGGCAGCGTACACTGAGAGCCCACTGGATTACCTCTTCGTTCGACCGGTTGGCATTGGCGAAGAGGTAGTTCCCACTGGCCACTACTACTTGCAACAACCAGGTGAGAAAAAGTCCCTTGATGTGACCAGTGGTACGATCGTTGACGGTGAGGTCGGCGGCAATATGGCAAAGATTGATGTTGCCAGATTCATGGTGGATGAAGCTATCCGTCCGACCCTGCACAGGACAAGTCAAACCGTCGGGGCAAAACCTGGCACTCCCATAAGTGGTTAACGAGCGTATGGCTGGATGATGATTCTTCTTGCCCACCAAGATGATTGTTGTTTGAATGTGGGGTGTGTGTGTAATTGATCTAGCTGTTGCACGTTATCCAAGTCAACTTTCCCAATTCATTTATGTAGAGCAATACTGCCCATTGGAGAGGAATCGCATCTACTCCAACTCGACTTTATTGTCAAAGCAATGCTTGTTAGCCCACTCCTATAACTCTGGGTTGGGAGGTGCCCTCAATAATCTACATCATGGTGTGGATATCCACACATGATAACGACCATAATCAATATCCTCCAAGAGAACAATCATTGACAGAAATATACTTTTCGATGGAAATGTTCTTGCCCTAGCTTTCTGCAGTTGTAGATAATTGCTGCATCAACCGCCACCACTCCATCTGCACAAATATCGTCATCAATCATCACCCCTTGCACCTGCACCTCCAGTGAATTTTGTCATGGATAGTTCATTGTTATTTGCTCACAGCCCTACACCGACTTGCTGTTTGATTAAGTTGCCTCTCCTACAGTGTTTGAGCGAGCTGATGATATGGATGGCTAATGCTGCTGTCAATGTCGCTGTTGCGTGGCTACTTCTTGCACCTTTCGCCGGAATTGTAGAGCATTCATTAGAGTAAAAGCTTGTTAAAAAATTGCACCGAGAAGTTGACAGTGTAGCTGTGCCATCGTCGTCGTCGTTTGAATTTTTGGACCGGACAATAATTATTGTCTCTTGTCTCATCGTCAACGTCATCGTCGGTGCAAGCATGTGTCTGCCCGCATCGCATAGCGGAGTGGCAACAAACTAGATAGCTCGGGTGATATGACGTCCGCCACGTGCTGGGATTGTTAGCCACTTGATCTCGGCATGCTATTGCTGGGTACAGAGAGCTTGGAGGAGAGAGCATTGCCATAGATTGCCATTGCCATGCATTATGCATTGCCATTGCCATTGCAATGCATTGCATATTGCATTGCCATTGCATGCCATGCAATTGCTTTGGCTGCGACCGGCGGACCGACGGCAGTCAGGGTGTGGGGCGAAAATGGCGGGAAGAAGATTGTTGCAAATGACGGGAAGGGCAGACTAGAGGTACCATACCTCTAGATACCATCACCAATCACCATCAACCGGTCGCAACGATGAACGATGGTGAGCAACCCTTCCCCTATGCACTACTCAAAGCGCATGCGATACCAATTCATTATGTTCCTTTCGCTCGCTTGCCGACTTCTAGCGCTTCACTCGAGTAGTAGCATGGTGACAGCACTAATCATTCGGCCGGCGACGATGGTGGTGAAGTGTCAAAGATTTCATTTGGTGCCACCACAAACAATAATAATGCCGACAACATTGCATGCTGTACATGATGACGTCGATGCTGATAATGATAACAATACCGGTGATGCGCTTTTCCTCGAGAGATTTAGGCGTCGACGTGACATACTGTCCAAATCGAATATGCAATCTATGCAGTTGAAGCAACGACAGCAAACAAATATAAATCGCGAAGACGATCCAATTCAGTTGGCGGTAACAACCATCCTCGACAGTCTCTCGAGGCCACATTACCCAGTACCATATTTTGGATACAAAATATTATACGAAGGTTCTACGCCGCATTGGAAAGAGGTGTTACGCAAAAGTGTAGGTGCATCAATGGACACCGATGAGACATTTTTCTTTACTGCATTGAGAGCTTCGATGGAACGTCCTTACAATCAATTTGGTATATTGGTCGGTGTAGTTGAGGACAATGATGAGCAAAAACAAAATTTCTTAATTGATGATGATGCATACGTAGACAACGGTGATGTAGGGTGTCAATACAAACTTGAATTTCCTCGAGATACATTAGATTATTACGATGGAACAGCATGGGTAGAATGTCGTTTGCGAGATGTGCACTCTGATGCCCTCTTGGTTGTACTAGGCTGGTCAATGAAGCAACAAGAAGAGGATTCTTCATCCTCTGCATGGCTGGTGGATGGCATTGACTGGCAAGATTTTAGGGAAAGGTATCGGCCGGGAATTGGTAGGGAGGAATGGGAGAGAATTTGTGGCTAGGACCGTCAACAATCAATTTTATTCAGCAAAATTCTACCAAAACGCAGTCATTGTTTTCGTTTGCGATGGAGCGGAACCTAAACCAGAGGCAATCCAAAGTTTGTTTTTCCGGCATGTACAAGAGTCTACCTATTCAAAAATCAGCAATGACAACCCGCACTATTCATCCACCCTACTACCTCCAATACACGTTTCAATGATTATGCGCATCCTGACTCCACTGAATCGTCTTCAAATCAATACCCTCCTGGACCATCTCCCACAAAGGACTCATCTCCCTCAACCTAGTAACATGCTCCTCCAACAGCTCCAACAGAAAGTCCACCTCGGCCTCGGTTGTGAATCGACCAATACCAAATCGTAAGCTTCCGTGCGCCAACTCATCGTCCACCCCCAACGCGCGCAACACGTAGCTTGGCTCCAACGATGCCGATGTACATGCCGAACCAGAAGAGACGGCCACATTCTTCAATGCCATTAATAGGGATTCACCCTCGACGTACGCGAACGAGTAATTGACACATCCTGGATAACGCTTCTCTGGATGTCCATTTCGAATTACCATGGGTATTCTCTCTTCAATACCTCTGCACAACCGATCACTTAAATATCCTACCCATGCCGAATCAATAGCCATTTCCTTTTGGGCCAATTCACATGCCGCACCAAAGCCAACGCAAAGCGGATGAGGTAGGGTGCCCGATCGTAGACCACGTTCCTGACCACCACCGCTGAATAATGGCTCAAGACGAACACGTGGACGACGTCGGACGTAGAGGGCACCCACACCCTTGGGTCCGTATACCTTGTGTGACGAGAGAGACATGAGATCGATGTGCATATCGTTCACGTCAATAGGCAGTTTGCCGAGCATTTGTGCGGCTTCGGTATGCAGCAACAGAAAATGAATGATATAGTGTGAGAACTTGGAGTGAGGCGAGCAAACAATTACGCAATCCCAAACTCACCATCGGTATGAAACAAAATCTTCTTCTTCCTGCACATCCTACCAATGTCCTCCAACGGTTGTCTCGTTCCAATTTCATTATTCACGGCCATGATGCTCACCAAGAGTGTATCCTCTCGCAACGCACTTTCGAACATGTCCATGTCGATCAACCCCGTGGCCTTTTCGACGGGGAGGTAGGTTACTTCATACCCCTCCTGCTCTAGTGATCGACAAGAATCGAGGACACATTTATGTTCCGTCTGTGTGGTAACAATGTGTCGCTTTACTCCCAATGTAGTAGTATCTCCTCCCTTTACCTTACCATAAAAGTGTGCCGCTCCCTTAATGCTTAGATTATTCGATTCGGTAGCACCACTGGTAAAAATAATTTCCTTGGGACTAGCACCAATCAAGGAGGCGACTTGAGATCGGGCATGTTCGACGACACTTTCTGATTCCCAACCGTAGGAATGTGTTCGTGAGTGAGGATTGCCGTAGGATCCAATCTGTAATTTATACATGTAATAATATTGAATTTGTAATTGTGATCGAGATGTGAATGGTGTCAGATGATAATGGCAACAAATAATGTGCTACTAACCCCCCCCCACAATTGCGCAGAAAACGAAATGTGAACACACATCATTCCATCTCTATAACTTACCATATAAGGCATCATTTTATCCAATACACGTGGATCCAAGGGAGTTGTAGCGCTTGCATCCAAGTACGAAGCCCGGCCTTCGCGGAAGGTGCCTCGAATGCTAAATCGATTGGTGATATCATTATTTTTGTTGACATCGTCATCATCACTTAGGGTGGCAGGAACAGCGGCAGATGAGGAAGTGGGTGTAGATGATGATACATATCTGTGATGCTGGTGAGGTAGGCTGCTGAAGAATGATGACGAAGTTGTTGTTGTTGACGACGACGACCAAGACGTGTGCGCTGCAGCACCAGTACCAGTACTACTGCCGCCGCCTCCTCCGCAGCTGGTCGTGAGCAGTGAGGATAATGATGCAGCTGCGGCTGCTGCTCGCCCCCCACTTCGTGAGGAGATTACAAGTGGGGTTGATAGCATTCGATTCATCTCGAGATGGTGATGGATCGGATGATGATATGGTAGGTTCGTAGTCCAATGGTAGTGTGGAGTGTGGGTGGGATATGATGGATCTTCGTGGCGGATTTTGCCATCTTGCACTTGCACTTCTTGTATGGTGTTGCGGTGACGCAGCTTTGTGTCGTTTGTTGACGACATCTTGACGTCAGAACGCTGAGCTTTCCCGCCATATCTTTCGTCTCCCCGCCAAAATCTCTGCCACGTGTCATTTTCCCGCCGAATTTATTAGTCTCCCGCCAAATAATGATCCCACCACCTCATCATCTTCCGCCTCTCGCGCATCTTGCAAAGCCTCGCAACCTATGACAAGTCCTACGCTATGATGAATGATGACGATGACCATGACAACAGAGAGTTCGCGTTGCGTAGCATGGGATGTGGATGGCGATTGCATTTGCTCGAATATGGCCCCGTCCTCCCATCCATCACTGCATCTCCTGCGTCTGCGTCTGCGTCTGCGTCTGCGTCTGCGTCTGCGTCTGCTGCTTCTGCTTTTGATACTATCGTCGACGACGAAGGCATCCCCACATCCACATCATGTAATTGCTGCTGCCGCCGCCACCGATGCTGCATTCTCTTCTTCACTGTTTATACGACGACCTACGATAAGAACAAAAGATGTCTACTTTATCAACAATAATGCTGGGGGTTTTGGTTTTGGCTGGAAGATGATGTCGAGGAGACGGTGCATTGATGCCAAGGAGGCGTCCACATTGTCATGGTGCACACCCACAAAATATTCGACATTGGCATCGAAACCTCATCTGACACTGTCGCCTTCTACGGCGCCGTCGACATTATCATCGATGGTATCTTCTTCATCTACCGCCATCACTACCACCGCCACTTCTCGACGCAAACTTCGACGGCATCCCATCTTCCTTCAAACCAATGCTGTGTCAAAATCCATGCCCATTCCTCATTCAAACATTTGGAAGCAGAGTTTAAAGAAATCGTCGTCACCACAATTATTCTCATCAAATCCACAAATAATCAATGATGTACGAGTTGAATTTACCGACCCGATAGTTGGTGCGCATCAACTTCTTGTGCAATGTGGGATTATTGCTCCCGAAGTGATGCGGGAAGAACTCAATAGCAGATCATCTGAGGAAATGGAAACAATAGATCATCTTGCAAATGTGCTATCGTACTTTCAATCAATCGTATCTACAACATCATCATCTCCCAACGGCAATGATGAAGCCGAGGAATATGATAATAATAACAATCATCATCATCATCATCATCATCAAGGAAGCAATCATCGTCATCATGAAAGTGAGGTGATGGTGAATCGACACGCACTCAACAATCTAGACGAGGAGGATACAATAAAAGCAAACAATATTATCGTTTCGACAGTCGCACCATCGACGCGATCATCATTATTGCCATTGACATCGAGCACATCGATCAAACATGCAAAGGACGGCAAATGTTGTGATGACGGTGCACATGGCAACAAATTGATTACAACATTAATGCATGCCAAGGAAGGGGATGCAGTCTTGCTCATGGGTAAGGGATGGGAAGAAGGAGTACAAGACGAGAGCATCAATAACACGGAGGAGCAAGCGGGTCATGTTCATCACGGCGGAATCAACTGCTGTCATGACAATGCAATATTAGCAGCAGTCCACCGCTCACCAAAGTTGAGGTCGAATCAAGAACGGATCCTTCTGACAGTTGATTTGGCCTGAACTTAATCGACCAAAACAAGGTTTGTAACGAATAATGTATGAGTAATATATCTCTATTCTCTACTTGCATATGCATCATTCTGACACACTCCTTGGTACGACTTTTGTGTAACTGGTTGCTTTGAAAGTGCCACGACAAAATATCTGGATAGTAAAGAGGTGTAGGAGATGGACAATGATGTTCACGATGTGCATATGCCATAGTATGTGTAGGTAGTTTTGTCTGCACTCGGAAGTTCAAGGTGTGGCTCAAAAAGTGCGAGCATCGGTTGGAGTGGTAGACAGCGGTGCAACAAAAATGGCGGGAAAGGCGGAGCGATAGCGATGACGTCAGATGTTCGCGAGCTTTCGCGACGCTCCCCGCCGCCATAATCCGAACCCTCCATAGGAGTAGCAGCCCCGCCTACCTCTACCTCTGGGTATCGTAACGATGACGCGACGAACCAGAAGGGAAAATGACGGGGAAATGATGGGAATCTGCAGGGATCGCATCGGTAGTGCGGTCCAAGCATGCCCTCATCTATCTTCACTCTTCACCAAACCCGATCTGCTGATGTGGCAGACGCGCCGACGCCACAGTCGTACAATATTCCAACGCCGATAATATTTCCATCTGCTTAACAACCATCGAGACCATAAAACATCAGGAACAGCTATTATGATCACCACTACAACATTATTTCGTCAAGGACTGCGCCTCGCCTCGAAGCGTCGAATCAACTTCATCAACGGCACCAGCAAAGTTGATTTGTCGGCGGCGGCTGCGGCGGCACAATTCTCCACCAACTTATTACGAGGTGCTGCTGCCGCCGCGTCTAATTCAGTTCCAGAACCGAATCTCCGTCATTTCTCTCATGCTGCTGCTACTACTGTTGGACATAATTCGTTTGGTTTGGTGACGGATGCATCATTCTATCGGTCCCAGCTTGGAACACGTCATTCCTATTATCAAACTTCGACAAAATCGCAACAACAACAGTCTGCCGGAGGAGCAACAGCTCCAGTCATACAGGAGGAAGAATCGAAGAAAAGCAAAGCACTGCATCATCAAGCTCCTCTACCTGACTCCATTCGCTCAATCATCCTCCAAGACCTGCGTTCCGTCGATGCCGATAACAATGGCAAGATCGGCGCTGACGAGCTCATGGCTCTGTTGCGCAAGCACAATGATACCTTCACTGAATCGGAGATACTCGAACTAGGTGAAATATTCTACACCAGTTTAGGCGCTAGCTCTGTGGAGATTGATCGATTCATGGATGCCATTGATGCTGCGGTGGCTTCAAAGAGGGGGGTAGTGAGTAGTGCAGCCAATACGAAGGATGATTTCGTACAACCCATGGCGGCGAAGGGGAAATTTAAGACTCATCCTTTGGGTATTGGGACATGCGCATCTGAGTTCATGTTTGCCAAAACTCATGGAAAATACACCGAGGAAGAGCTCAACATTCAATTGAAACATTTGGAACCCACCACTTTCTCGGATAAGACTGCCTTGTTTGCTGTGAAATGTGTACGATTGGTATTTGATACTGGTGAGTAACGTGTATGTTTCACATCGGCAAATCATTATTTGCCTGTCTCTCACTTTCCAGGTGATCCTCTGTGTGTTCCTATTCTCTAGCTACCATGTGGAACGTTGGATCGATAACGAAGAACAAGATTCTGAACCGAGCCATCTTCCTCGAAACGATTGCCGCGATCCCAGGAATGGTTGCTGCCATTATTCGCGTAAGCTACACACTCTTTCCTTCCTCTCAATTTCTTCCTCTTCACTCATTCGCAACGAACTGATAGGTACTGATATTCTCCGTTCTGTTTTCAACCTTCCGCCCATCCATACTACACACAGCATTTCCGCTCCTTGCGCAACATGTCTCGCGATGGTGGCATGCTCAACATGTTCCTTGAGGAGGCCAACAATGAGCGAATGCACTTACTAACTTTTATTAAAATGAAGCAACCGGGATATGCCTTCCGAGCTGCGGTAATTGGCGCTCAATTTGGCTTTGGTAGTTCCTTCCTCGCAGCGTACATGATCAATCCGGCATGGTGTCATCGTTTTGTCGGATATATTGAAGAAGAGGCATGTCATACCTACACGAAGATATTGAGGGAGATGGACAATGCTGAAACTGGGAGCTAACTAGCAATGTGGAGGTCGGAAGACGCGCCTAAAATTGCCAAGGCGTATTGGCACCTTGGCGAGCAGGGTACAATTTTGGATGTAATGAAGGCTGTTCGGGCAGATGAGGCCGAGCATAGAGATGTCAACCATGCTGTGAGTGGCATACCAACGGATGCGGTGAATCCTCTCTATGACCCACGAGACAAATTGGATCTAATGATGAAGAAGTACGTCAAGGATATTATGCGAAAGGATGTGTCCATGACTTGAGTGTAGGGAGTGGCTCGAGTTATCTGTGTTGTATTTGTTATCAGATGATAGGTTGGCTGTATGGAGTAGCGAAACGATTTCCAAACAATTAAAGAAGTAGAATTTCATGAAGTATGTCATCGAATCCTTCTTTTAATCCATAGTACATTGAAATGGGTATGCATCAAAACTATTGTACATCATGGCCATCATCTCGGGAACATCACAACTTAGTTCCACAACCGGGAAAATTTGCTGTAAACTTGTCACCAAATCTCGCAATGAAGAATGATAGAGTGCATAGGATCCCGTTGGGTAATGTGGTGATAATTGCTGTGGTCGTGGATGTGAATCGAGTAATACGTATGTGTGTGAAGACGATGATGGTGCTGGAGGTGGAAGGAGCACTAGCACAGTTTCGGGTGGCTTGGTGATGACCACAGCAATGTACGATTGTTTGTCCATGGCATCTAATTGACATTGAGATAGTGTGGCTTCCATTCCCATTGGATTATCATCAAACGATGCATTGGATAATATTCCCTGCCGTGGAGAGTAACCGAATTGTCTTAATGACGAAAAGACGTTGCTGGTATTTTCACTACCGCTGTGGGCATGAAGTAGTTCTTCTACCGATGCATGCTCCACGCCAGAATAATGTACGAGAAAACGATGATGCAAACGTATCCCATCCTGGATTGAGGCACTCAAAAAGTCAGAAGAAATACAATCCTCAATGTTGGTGGCAGTTGTGTCCGTCATCGTCGACTTCGTAACCGTCCTCATCCTCGTGTCGTTCATCTTTGTCAATAATTTGCATGCCATTGTCAACGCAATAGCGGTGCATGCGCTTCTCCCATTGAGACCAGTATCATTGTTGTATTGACTCACATTGCAATGTACTGCTCGAGTCGTCGTCGTGATTGAATTTTCGTTGTTATTGCCTCTGAGACCATAACCACTGCCGCTACCACTGAAGCCGCCGCCACCGCAAGAAAGCAATAATGAATCAATAGCATTCTCCAGATTTCCAGCCGAGACATTCAATGCATGTATTGATTGTTCCCTATCGAACCCCATGGACATCAGCATTGCTACACCATCGTATTCGTCGTGGTTTGCGGCCATGGTCATGGTTGGGCTTGGATTTTGAGTTTTGACGGACGGATGTGAATGTAAGAAAGATCCAAAAGATCCACTCTTTCCCGCCATTTTAGTTGTTGAAGTTCGAAATGGAAAATGGCGGGAAGAAAGATCCAAAGATCCCACTATGTTCCCGCCATATTTTTGAAATTGAGTTCGCTGTTCGCTCGATGCTCGATGTTCGATGCTGCGGCTGCTGAATTTCTTTTGTCATTGTGCTTGGCTCTTTTGCCCAACGACAACGACCATGAAGAAGAATTTGGTTTGGACGACAGTGCACGGATTCGGTTTGGTGGCGACCCACGACGCCTCTGCGTTTCTTCTTGCCTCCCCATCCTGCCGATCGTTTTGTCCGAATCGGCTCAGTTCTGAAGTCGGTCGTCGTTGTCGTCGTCACTGTCGTTCGCGGCGTTCTCCCACCACTCACCGGATTTTCAAAAAGAATGTGAGGAGATCATTCGGCAATGTCCAACTATGCGCTTCCATCCCACCACCAGATAATTACAACGATGACGCTCCCCCATTTTCTGAAATGGAGAGCCCACGCGATCGTGCCCGTCGAATGTCAATGGCACGTGAGTTGCAGAACATTTACTATAAGGCGCCACCATCGCCACCACTGACACCGCAAACCTCCTCGTTCATTCAACAACCCACAGCGCAAATGAACAGATTGAATGATAATAATAGTTTGATATATGGATCTACAGTTCTACGACACCTTCCCACACTCACAACTAACGATGGACTCGAGGGGGCCAACGAATCGTCATCAATACTTCCTGGATATCAGTTCGTCTGGAACATTCACAATCCACATCATTGTCACATGTTTCATTCGATTCTGTCGGGGTCGTTACCTTGGTACTTTGCTCATGTGCACATTCCGAGTGTTGCATCAACAACTTCATCAGCATCTGTTGCTCCAAACGATCGGGAGGGGCAAGGGAAGACTTCAATTGTGGATAGTCTGGAATCGTACAACAACATCCAGAACAGACTCAAATTCGACAATACTCCTCTATACGGTACATTACTGAGAATCACCGATCGCAGATTTCAAGATGATGATGGGCGGATCGTATTGGCAGTTCAGGCAATCGATCGAGTTATCATACACAATGTAGCTTCCATGCCCGGCACGTTTCTGTCCACCGATGTGCAATTAGCACTGGAAAAAGAGTTGATGGATGAATTTTTTGACAAGGCGATTATGTCTAGTGCCTCCTATATTTCAAGTTGTGGCGAGGATGCATCTGAAATCACTGATGATGAAGAAGGGGTAGGGAGTAGTAGCCGTAGTGCGCTCGTGAGCGGTGCGGCGAGAGCCGCAGCAACGGCGCACGCCTATCGAGTACGAAAGTTTGAATATCTACCCATATTTTTAGAAGAAAAGCCAACGAGACCGAGTTATGGTAGCAGCAGCAGTGCAAGCAAAGAGTCGCAGTCTCGTTTCGAGGATGTTGAACAGAGCGAAACTCCATTGGATGGCGGGGGTCCAGAATATATCTCCGTTGTGCAGCTTGCAAACTATGATGCATTCGAATTCTCGTCGATGGACAATACTGATTCGGTGACGGCACAGGCACTCAAAACTTACTGGGACCGACTAGCAGGTGAAAATTCAAGATCTCCACCACCATCCTCGGAGGAGTACAGTGACTTACTATTTGGTGACCATGAATCATCAGCATCGTCAACATCCTTCTTCCTACCTGAGCTTGATCTAACATCATCTTCAAAATCATTATCGTCAACTAATACTCCATCATCGACGGAAGCAGTAGTGGCAGTAGAAATACGCGTCTGGTGCTCACTCGATACAATGATCCGCCTTCTTTCCATGGCAGTGGCGGGGGCAGTTGTACCAGTACCTACCCAGCTGTTAGGTTTACTACCTATCCACAACAACTGGCCGAGCGACTTTGCACTCGAGGAGTATGCAAATTCTCTTTCCACATCCAGGAGTTCTGTAATAGGAACTGCATTCAAAAGTCCTTTTGTGCGGGTTGACCAGATTGTAGCATCGGTACCGTCGTCATCAACTATCACCTACCCTCCGCTGCGTAGAGCCCAACGGTTATCAAACGCAATTTGGCTGCTCCTGGATGGACTCGCCATGACTGGTGCTGACCCTCCACCCCTTCCACGTGATAAAATATTGGCAATGATTATCGAAGAGCGTCTTTTTGCAGCATTGCAGACGTTGGATAGTATTAATGACATTTTGAGAAAGATCATCCCGGAAAATCAATAGTTCAATACGATATGAAAGTCAGGAGAGACAATAACCCATCCGCTGGAAATTGCTTTGGAATTGCAAAAGGATCGGATGGCATCAGACGGCGATGATGTAGTTGGGTTGTTTGCATGATCGCTACCTTGCAGCAGCAACCGATATGTTGATTTTCAATTTGTAAGTCATTAATAATAGTAAAAAATGTAGGAGTTGTAGACATTAGGAGTAGTATCTAAGCATGAGGTTGGACCTTATCTTCATCGGTCGAATTCATACCCCTCCACGTGTCAATTGTCTCCCTCCATATCACTGCCACGTGTCAATTGTCTCCCGCCATATCAACGCCACGTGTAAGCACTAGTTTCGGTTGTCAAGAGCCGCCTGCGAATCTCTGCGTCACATGGCGATGATCGCGCGGTGACGTCATTCATCCACTATCTATGCAGATGCAGCAAACACCTCGACAGTCGACGACATCAACACCAAAACCATGATGATGTGATCCGCTACCGTAGTATCCTATGGTAGCACCCCGTCGATCAACAATAATTCTTACACAACCCCACCTCCAATAGCCAATAGAGCCATGATAGTTCAACTTCTATTATTGGTGGTGAGCACCTCCGGCATCTTTACCTCCGCCTTCCTCGCACCGCCGACCACTTTCGCTACGCGTCCTGCATATAAAAGCACGACGACGATCTCTGCCTACAACCCAAAAAGCAACCAGCCAGCGATCAACAACTGCGATGCGGCCTCCTCACTCTCTCTCCTCTTGGCAACTGTTCTAGTTCTGGCACCTCTTCCATCGTACGCCGACGGACAAACGAAAGAATTCAAACTCCCACCCATCGACTACTCTGACAAATCGCGATGTGTTCTCAACTCATCCAAAATGGGTCAAGCCAACGCGGCTCGTGATCGCCTATATGATTTACGTGAATGCAAATTATCGGGTGTTTCTGGAGCGGAATATGATTTGTCAGGCGTCATAATGTCCAAGACGGATGTATCGAAGGCCAACTTTCGTGAGGCACAATTCTCCAAAGGCTATTTGCGTGATTCGAATTTTGATGGTGCTGATTTTACCAATGCCATTGTCGATAGGGCCACGTTCAAAGGAAGTTCATTACGTGGAGCAATATTTCAGAATGCAGTGTTGACAGCCACGAGCTTTGAGGGCGCCGATGTTGGTGAGTGATACAAAATTTCTTACCATGATCGCATAGGACTGCCATTGCATTCATTTCGCTGGTGTATCATTGACCAATACCACACCCTGTCACTCCCCCCTCCATCCAGAAAATGCCGATTTTACCGATGCGTACATTGGGGATTATGATATCAGGAATTTATGCAAAAATCCAACTTTGAAGGTGAGTTGCACATCGAGGTTGTTGTTGCGAGAGATTTGGTGACGACAGCAGATTGTAGGACCAGAGGATATCGCTATCTTTTGTGATCATCTTGTTATTGATATCAGTATCTGAAATTAGTGTGCACGTAGGTGAAGCATGAAAGAACTTGTTTACTCATATCAATAATTTGCTCTTTGCCGCTACCTTCTGCCTCCGCATCCATGATAGGGTGAGAATCCAACGACTGGAGCCGACACAAAGCTTTCTGCCAACTGTGGTCCCAGGTAATAATGAAGATGTGATGAAAGATGACATTGATAGTAGAACACACTGACCGGTTAGGATGTATCGGATTTGCTTTCGCCGAATGGAACGGTGCGCGTCATCTAGAATGGCGGTTGATGTCGAATTGACTAACTGTACTAAATCGATCAACGATTCTTATTCTACAATAAGCACTCACGGAAATGTTATGAGTATTCAACAATGCAAAAAGTCCAACTTTCTTGCAGCGCTAGCATTCTTTGTAAACTCTCCCGCAACCAATACAGGCTCCGTTATCATCAATTTTCCGTATTGCCTTCTCACTTCTCTGGACAGACTCGTCCAGATCATTCCAAAACCCCTCTCTCCTATCAACAGCTTGATAATCAATAATCTCCCATGCCTGACGACCTTTTTCTCTCTCCCAAAACGATCAGTTGTTATGATATAACCAAACTTGATTTCATCACGACGCAGAGCTCGGCCGCAGTTGCAACGTTCTTCCGAGTTGTTTCTCTCGACAATATCTCAGCAGTTTAGGAAATGCAACCATATAATAATCCTCTCCAGCAGCAGCTCTCACAATTGCTGCTTTCGTTCTCTCTGGAATTGACGCATCGAATCCAAATGCGCGACCGGATAACAATAAACATCTCTCTGGTCACTACAGTAGAGAGTGGAAGGGATGTGGTCGATCAAAAAGTGTGGACGCAAAAGAGAATGTAAGTTATGTGCATGCGACATAAAACAGACGAAAAGAAGATCAGCCGAGATCTGGGACGTCGAAGTGCTTCGGAGTAAAATAGTTGACTGTTGTCATCAAGAGTCCTCGACGGTTTGTATCCGGCAACTACTCCGGCCGTCGATTCCTCGCCATTTAAACATTTGGTGTAAATATTTCAGTAGCCAAGCGTCACTGGAATATCGTCATTAGCACATCCCCTGCAGATTTGAATAACGACGAGATTGCTCACCTTCCATTATGGATCATTCCAATAATTCATAATCCTTAGTGGAGGGCAGTTGCCGTCGCCATCACCATCACGAAGACGCGCCAGGTCGACCGCCTACGAGCGACAGCTCAGAAACAATCTTTGGCACATCCATAATCCATAACGAATGTCGTCCGTCCGACGAGAGGATAGCTGCTCCTGACCACCGATGGAATTGATTTATGATCGATGATCGATCATCGGCATCATCGGCATCATCGGCATCATCGGCGGCTGCTTGCTGCTTGTAAGTAAGTATGCGCTTGTTGTGCTTGCTTCGTAGTCATAGATATCTACGATACCGCCCTGCGGTGGTGCGTAGTGGGTGGATGGTACTGGTGCCACGTGGCGGGCGAGGCACCCTTACTATCTCCTCCCGCCATCTCTTCCCGCCGTTTTGCTCTTCTCATTATGTCGCGGTGCAGCTGCGGACGATCTTGGCGATATTTCCAACGAGCATTGCGTGCTAGTTTCGCTAAAACATGTCATCCCACCTTGCTCAGCATATTCAGATTCAGCATCACCATCTTCTTAACACATGCCCATCCCATCACGAACAACACCAACACAACAAAAAGATCTCACCTCAAAGCAAAAGAACAATCGATACATAAATATCGATACTGAGCCAAAAGCAAATAGTTGCAATATTCGTCAACATCAATTGCACCAACCGCTACTATCACCGTCACCATGTCTGATGTTCGTCTTATTATCCCCCAGCAAGAAATCCAACATGCTGCGCTAGAGCATGACATTCGGACCGTCCAAACTCGTATGGAGCTCGAGCGCTCCCATAAAAAGTCTGCCAGCCTTGACACCTACCGCACCGAGCTCCTCTCCAAGGTTCACGAACATCTAGATGAACTCCGTCATCTCGAGGAATCGAAAGAGCGCACTAGTCAATTCAAAGAGGAGATGCTAGCCAAGGTCAATGAACACATGGCCGAATTGGAGATGGAGCATGCCAAGATGGAGGAGGTGGCAAAGATCAAGGAAGAACTTATGGACAAGGTTCATCGACATGCCGAGGAACTTGAGCGAGTCGATGCGAAGAAGGCAGATTTGGAAACGTACAAATCCGAGCTTCTTGCTAAGGCAGAGGAGCACATGCGCGATGTGGAACTTGCTCATGAAAAGGAGGCCCAGGTTCGGAGATTTAGCTTGGAGTTGAAGGAGAAGTATATGCAGCATGAGGCTCACTTGGTTGAGAGGGCAAAGGTGGCGGAGAGTTTGAAGAAAGAGATTGTGAATGAAGCCCGGAGCTACTTTGCTACTGTCTGATTGGTGAGTTCATGTCTCTAGGTTCATAAGTTCTTGGCGGATGAGTGTTCGTCGCAACTGATGCAAGAAGCAATAAGAAAAGCTAATTCAACATCCAGTTCGGTCCAAAACAAAACCATTAGTGATAGTAATTATGCATAGTAAGTAGCGAATATGTATATTACATTAAATATTAAAGTAATTAATATGATAAAATAAGTGCAAATAATGCTGAAGAGAAGTTGAACCCCGCTGTGGACTCGTCGTGTGTCTCTTCAACTGTATCTCTTGTTGGACAGTCGAAAGAGTTGCGTACGGAGCTTAGATATTTCCGAATCTCGTTCTTCCAAGGCTGTCTTGGAATTGGCAAGTACTCCAGCGCAAATTTCTTCTGCTTTGCAACGAAGCTCCTTTTCGGTCGATAACTCTGCGGCATATTGTAGTTCCTTCAACGTGCTCCCCGTTGGCGGCAAGGAACTACTATGGTGCACGAAAGGCGTGGTAGGTCTATCAAACACATTTGGAAAAGCACTCGGAATGGATGACTGACGATGGTGGCCTTCGCGAGATGGTGACTGAAGCAAGCGGATTAGATTGTTGGCGTTTTCAAGTCTGTTCTCCATTTCTGTAATGACACCGCGAGATTTTTGTTGTTCTTCCAGGAGCGACTTTTCTTTGGTTCGCAACTTGGATACACCGTCAATAGCAATTGTTTTCAAGTCAGACATTTCTGAATACATGAGCTGAATGGTACTAGTGCATTGCTCGATGGAGTTTTTCAGCGATACATTTTCGGCCTGAAGTGTCCTCATCGAAATATTGTTCTGCTCGTTCTCTCTCATCAGCGTAGAGATGCGTTCATGCATAAAATGATCATCATCAGCAGTGGACATTCGACTATCGAGTTCATTCTGGGTTCTCAGTGTCTCATTCAATATGTTGTTTTCTTCTTTGAGACGATTCAATTCACCGACGGACTCTTCGGCAATATCCATGAGACTGCGCAAATTATCGAGTTCACCTTGCATCTTATTGTTTAGCTCCCTCTGTTTGGAAGCATCATCTCTCGCCCAGGCGAGCTCCCCTTGAATTCGACTCAGGTTCTCTTCAGCATTCTGAACTTTCAATGAAGTTGATTTCTCTAGTTGCTTAATCCTCCGTTTTAGAATCTCATTCTCTCCTTTTCTATTTGAAAGATCAAGTTGGAGAAGAGATATCGCGTCACTCTCTTTCTCCGCCGTATAGCTAGACTTGAAATCTTCAAGGCGCCTAGCATAATCAACTTTAAGTCCCTCCATGTGCTGTTTCATCACGGCAATTGTCTTGGCTTTAAATGAAGCAAGATCTCGTTGTGATTCGTCTTTACGACGGGCAGCCAATGCTCCATTCAAACGTGAAATCTCGCTCTCATGGTTGACTGCTTGTGATCTCATCATTTCATTTTCACCACGGAGTGTTTGATTTTCGCTAAGCGCTGATTTATGAACCGATGCGAGCGTTTCGTAGGTTTGTTGTGCCAGTACCAGCTTGCTCCTCAAGTCTGAAATTTGGTTATTCAAATTATCTTTTGCCGAAATGGCTTCTTCTGCAAGCTTTTCGGCAGCAATCCTCTTAGCTTCTAACTGAGATAGTGATTCACGCAACCTTTTCTCTCGAATATCCACCTCATGCATCTGAGAGTTCAGTTGATCAACGTTGCACCTCGCTTGCTGTTCCCTCTCAGCCGATTTTTTCAATTTGTTCATTCCATCACGTACTTCTGCTGTGAGGGTTTCGATGCAGCCTAAGCGCAGCTTATTTTGGCTTTCGTTGATGTCAGAGAATTCGTAATGTTTGATTCCAAGAAGTTCATCCAAGCGGCGTAAGAAGGCGGAAAACGCAATGTGTTGGCCCCGAACATCCTGTAGCTGCTCGGCTAGCTGCATGTTGTGAGACTCGAGTAACGATGTCGCTTCGGCATGAGATCGATTTTTCCCTTGCGCTTCGACGAGGTCCCTCTCTATGGTTTTTACGACAAGAGAGAAGTCGGATGCCTTTTCCTCAGCTCGATTAAGTTCTCTTGACAATTTCACACATCCAGCTTTTGATGATTCCAACTGAGACTCGAGGTTGTCTAGAGTTGCATGCCTATTTGTGACTTCACTCAGTAACTCATTATATTTCTGAGGCCATGACGACCCAACTGAGATTCGATTGCCGTCCTTTGCTTTCAATATTGATTGAATAGTTGATAAAAAATCTTCTAGTTCAGACTTCTCCTTGGTCAGTGATTGTACTTTTGCATTGAGTGAAGTAACTTCATCCTCGAGAAGGCTGAATTTTGGATCTGCATTAGAAAACCCACAATCGTCGGTGTCATCATCTGAGGCACCCTCGGGAACATCGACCATCTGGATCTTACCCGTCTCACTTTTTGCCCGTCGAGGTGTCAACGAAGCTACTAACGTATCAATTTCATGTTTGAACGATTCAAACATTGCAAATGTTGGTGAGTCCTTCGCCAGTCGAAACACGGAATTGTTCTTCTGCGGCAGATGAGAATCACCAAAGAAGATGTCATGCCCCCTGGACGAAACTAACGGTTCTTCTGAATCCATGGAGTCGAGCGGCAATATAATGCTCGGTGGACCAACTTCAGACACTTTTTGAATCCTTGAAAGTCTCTCAGCATCACTTCCAAATGAGATAGTAGACGCAACCGAAGATATTCTGTTCTCCGTAGGAAACTGCGACTTCTCATTCGGCAATCCTCGCTCCAAACGATGTTGCCTAAAATGTAGTTTTGATGGTTCGCCTTGGAAATTCGTTGCTGTGTGCATCTTGTTGCGGCCACGAAGCTTATTCTTCGGTTGGAGCTGCGCGAGCCCTGCATACTTAGCTTCGGTAGCGCGGTTTTCACGGTAAGGGCTCGGAGACGGTTCTTCAATTGAGTCAATAGAACTTTCATCACTAGATATTCTGGTTTTGAATGGCGTGAGCGCTGCAATAATACCATCTCCGTAGTCGTTGCGGTCGGTAGCATTGTCGTCTGCGTCCATTAGCGAGTTGAGTTGGTCAAGGACTACTCCGTAACTGCTGCCGCGCATCTGGAAACTCTCGGCTTTATCAGTGAGCATTCTACCGTCTTCAGCTGTAGCATTGTTGCGTACGGCATCTCCTGGAATTTCACTGGAGAGTGGAACAGAGTTTGCGAGTTTTGCCAATCTTTGTCGCGGATCTGCAGTTATGCTCTTTAGAGCAGCTGGATGCGGATTCAGCGTTATTGATGATATGCGTTGTGATAATTGACTGTGATCCTGTTTTCCAGACTCCTGGCCATGGCTCGTGCTTTTAGCTGGCCCATCTAATTTACGGTATTGACGTGCCTGTTCAGATGACGATACACCATCACGGAACGGACTATGCGCAGTTTCTCCAGTCTTTGCGAAAATGCGAGTCATAAAGTCCATTGTACTCAGGGTCTGGTTGTAGCCCTTTGTTGAGGGTCTTACATTTCCAACCACCACAGCGCGGTTCGACGAGCTAATACCATCCTGGTGGTCGAGACTTCGCTGTAACAGTTTAGTAAGGGTTGACTCTCGATAGGGTATGGGCGCTTTCAATGAAGCGGAATCCTGATGGGCGTGCTGCATTGCGATTCCTCGCAATACGCCGCGTAATGCCGAAAGTGCCTTCCGTACGGAACGCAAAGCTGCAGCATTCATTGACGGGCGATCGGGGCTTGCAAGATCTACAAGCTGGATCTTCGCACATCCTCCAGTTGGCCTGGCAATGTTTACGTTGACAATGAAGTGCCCATGTCCTCCCTCCTCGCTCCACACCTTTCGCAACATGTTCGATTTGAAGGAATATTGAAGTAACTCTTGTAATTGCTCCATTGTCTCAACGGTTACCTGGCGTAGATTCGATACCGTAGCACCCCTGTTGTCTGAGTGTCGCACGCGCAGAGCCTTAGATCCACCATGTTCACCCAGACGTTCGTTAGATGAGCCAAGGATATCTCTCAACACGTTCTCGTTCACGATTTCCAATATCGAGATGGAACAGTTGAATGCATTTTCAGAGCTACTACCAGGCATGTGACCTTCATACCCAGATAAACGTTGAGACGAAAATATGCCACTCATAATTTCGCCAAGAAGACCCAGATCATGATCACCTGACTTGGCATTCGTAGGCACAGTTGGCATTGCCTCAGGTGATGTCAACTTTGCAACGGAAGATCCGAATATCGTTTGCGTCTTTCCCGATGACGATCCTCCAACGGCGAAAATTATTGTGCTACATGGAATTGAATCATCGCGTAGTGTGCATTTCGGTCGAAGACTTAAAGATAAGACATCTTCTACCGCTGCTGATGCCAATGCTGACAATGAATTGTAGGACTTGAAATCGCTTTCGTTGGACCACTGCACGTCATCAAATTTGTAGGTCCTTGCCCAATCCTCAGAGGATATTTGCGACTGGTGAAATGAAGTGCGTGATAATAAATGCAGTTGGAAAGGAAGCGAATAAGAATGCAAAGACCAAATAATGCATCACACAGCCCAACTTACAACTTCTGCCACTAATCTCGCAGTTTCAACCGTGACTCTGCCAGCAATCCGTTCCTTCGAATTCTCACCACAGCCTCCCTCCTTGTTCTTGTCTCCGTCTTCACCTACTTCAAACGTCTTCGGATTGACCAAGATCACCTCCCCATGCCTCATTTGCGACTCCTTTGTTTTATCATCAGCCCAGTCTGTTTCAGCTGTATCATTGCCATGCATTCCCTCCTCACTGCCCACCAATGCAGGAAATAAAACTAGCCCATATCCATCGTCATCCACTTGATCATCTGCATCCTCTGCTAATGCAGGATTAACTTTCAGCAATAACGAAACCTTTCGACAATTTTGCAAGCTGAACAAGATTCTTTCTTTATCAGTAATCGGGAGGCGTGCATCATTGACAGAGTAATCATTCTTTCGGACCAATTGACGTGATTTGGCGGAGAAGGGACTGTATATTCGCGATGATGACGAGGACGTTATTGTTGCCATTGAAGGTGGCAGAGGTGATGTATTGTTGTTTTTGTCAAACTTCTTGGTATTAGTCTTGCTCATGACCAATTGGACATCGGAAGATTGCGTTTTCAGCGATGAAAATTGCTTTTGTTGCTGATGCGGTTGCGGGTGTTGGAAGCGTTGGGTGGGGGGTACATTTTCAACGCAGCTCGCCACGCTATTTTTGGCACTCCCTCCAGCAGAATGTCCGATGGAGATATCCGTCACAATGTCAATGCTCGTGCTACCACTGCAGATTTTACGATCAAATCGATGCATGATTTCGCCTACCCCCGCAACCCCAATGAAATCGATGACTTCTGTTTTCCCCAGGCTAGATGTTTGAAGATCGCCACAGATTATTTCACTTCCCATCTGTTCATTATCACTCAACGGGTTAGCATCAATTCTCATATGATTTTCATCACCGCCATTGAAAATTTGGAATTCAACCGGAGTTTCCAAATTCATCATTTGATAGCGGCTGCTCAGTGACGAAAATAACTCTTCGCTATCGTGAATGGCATTGTCCCCATCTCCATAGTCGTTGTTATCGTCATGGTTGTGGTGGTTGTCAGTGGCGACGAGCGCATGCTGATTATCAAATATTGAAAGTGAAAGTGGAACGCCGTCATAATATTCAGGTGGACCGTCACCATCACCATCATGATCTTCTACTCGAAATTCCTCGCGATCAAGAGCATCAATAAATTCATTTACTTCGCTAAGCACATTCGCAATACTGCTACTTGTGCAATCATCGTTATCACTGGCCGCCATTGTGATGGGGTCTCGGTAGGTGCTGCTGCTAGTGGCCATGGCGGCCGTCATTGTCATCTGGCTTGCTTTTGGCTTTGCTTGTGTTGTTGCACCTCTTCAACCACGGCCTTTCCGTCAGCCGCGCCATTTTGAAATCTACGTAGGAATAAGTATAGAATTACGCGCGTAGATCTCCCGCCAAAAGTCAAATCTTTCACCACCCATTTTTTGGCGGGAAAGTGTCGCTCGGTGACTTCCCGCCAAATCTTTCGCCACGCACTCTCCACCTCCACCCCTGCCTCCACCACCCATCACCCATCACCATAATCGCCACCAAACCAAAAAATAATCACCATAATCTCCTGACCATGACCGCGTCGTCAATAAGAATCCTCACCGCGACCACCGCATTAGCGGCCGGCTGCCATCGCTGTAGTGCATTCACATCGAACGGTCTTGGTGGAATTAACTCGCAACGGCGGGCGCGGCTGCCGCCTCCGTCGTCGTCGTCGGCGGTGGCGGCTGCGGCGTTAGCAGCGCAGCGGACACGGACCTACGCGACGTCGACGAACATGAATGCCGCATCCACCACCATCGGTAATTTGCACGGCCAGGGATCATGCTTCCTTCCCTTATTACAAAATGATGAAGATTATATTGCCCCGCGTATAGTTCAGGTGCGTAGCTTGTGCATGATGTGTGCACTTTTGCCATTGATTAATCTGGAATTGTGATATTGGTCTTTGAAGCACGAAGCCAATGATTAATTATCGAACAAAAACAATTAGATGACGATCTGAATCCACATCTTATGTTGATTATTACGATAAGGGATTT
This sequence comes from Discostella pseudostelligera, assembly GCA_036940085.1. Classification (NCBI taxonomy): domain Eukaryota; phylum Bacillariophyta; class Thalassiosirophyceae; order Thalassiosirales; family Thalassiosiraceae; genus Discostella; species Discostella pseudostelligera. The sequence goes on from JALLBK010000172.1 coordinate 29,395, forward strand.
ATATGAAGGCTTCATTTTAATGCTTTGTTCGTTTCGGTTTTGTTGCTTGCTCGTTGATGTTTTCCATTTATTCGCTCATGGTGAAAGATCAGTGAAGGTGAAGCTAGTGATTTATTATCGAACAAAAACAATTAGATGACGATCCGAATCCATCTTGTGTTGACTGCATTGCGATATATTTATGAAGCCTTCATCATCTTGCTTGACGAGAATGTTGCCATGTGCACTTGGTTTTGGCTTTTTTGTACCCCAATGTCGAAATTCTCTGTGCTACTCGAACCATTCCTCTAACCCACCTGTTTTCACATTCTGCATACAGATCGCTGGTGCTTATCCCGGAGTAGATGTCGAAACTTACCTCGCACTCTCGTCCGAACCCTCTGCTGAACTTGGCCAGTGGAGTTACGATTTCTCCGACCCCGATGGACCCCAGATGGGTACTGTGGCTCTTCCCGGCATGACATCAGTATATGAAACGGAAGATCCAGTTGTTATCATTGCTGATCATATATCGTTAGGTGTCACACTGCCACCAGCGGTGACGGAACCAGTGGATTTGGTTGTCCTGTGCGATAGGGCAAGAACTACTTTTGCCGAACGACGATTTTTAGTATTGGAATTGGAGGATGCTCCTGGGGAAGTTACAATTGCCGCGTTTGAGAGTAAGGGAGAGATGCCGGCGAATGCCAAGATACGTGGGCAGGTCACTTTGGTTCAAATTCCTTGGTTGCCAAATATGACAAAGAAGAAGTCGGGATTTATGGAAGACGATGAGTTGTTTTAGGTTTTATGAGGGAGATGGAGGGGATCGAAGTGCATGGTTGTCGTCGTTAGCGAGAGACAATACAATAATGCAAATAATGATTAAAGACCCTCGTTGATAGGACCATACCTAGAGAGATACCCTGCTAGCTAGCCTGCGCTGCCTGCTCAATCACGTAGACGCACACAGCCACGTGGAAGTCAAGAAGTTGCCACGTGGAAGACTGTGGTGACCACGTGGAAGTACGTTCCGACCCATCTGCCACGTGGAAGCAGTCACCCCCCGCCAAACGATACCAAATCCGCTGCCCGCTGACAAACTCCAAACTCATTCGATGCACCCCATCTCGACCATCGCACCATGGACAAGCTTCGGCGTCGGCGGCGGAAGAAGCCAAGGGTGCACTCTTCTTCGAATCATCCATCCATTCGACAAGACACTGAATTGGAGCAAGAAGTGGACGCCTTCTTAAATTATTGGGGTGCGGCGCATTCGCGAGAACGACAATGGCGCTTCAATGTCAATGACGGGGACGGTGACTGTGACGGCGACGGCAAGGATTTGTCGACCGAACAAGCGAATTCCAACAGTGTTGCCAAACAACAATACGTCGATGTGAATGTGAAACAAAATGCATCTTTACCTGTGCTACTTCATCTCCGTGAAATTGGTTTCTCATGGGTTGAAAAAAAGTTCGGTAGGAGAGCATCGTCGGCTACATGGAAATCTCGACTACTACATCAACCTATCTCAGCATCTATTGTGCCTCCAACAATACATTCATCATCTGCATCCCAATCCCAATCACAGTGGAATGCATTGCAATTTTCAACCCCCACCTATTATGGAAAATACAGCAACATTAATTCAGACAGTGAATATGCAACAATATCATGTACTGGGATGGGTGCAATGGACAATGCCGATGCAGCTGAAATGAATGACGCCATTCACTTGCATAGACATTCTTGGCGACCATATACACAGCACAAGATTCCATTCTCGAAACTTCGAACTTCCATCTCTGATGCGTAAGTGTAATGATAGGAGGGCTACTCACCAACAGTCGAAATGATTTGATCTAAGCACTTTTTGCATCTCAATGCATAGGATCCTTGCCCTAGACCGGTCGGGAGGATACATGATTGGGATTGGCAGTGGAGACGAACATACAAGTGGAATGCATAAATACAAGGATACGCTACCGCATCTGTCGATCAAGTTTTATGGTACGCATTTTACCTACCCAACAATTGATTGCAGAACTTCATTCAACAATAAGCATTCCAATGCGATTGTTTCCACTCTTTTTCTTCTCAGGAGTGCCGAGCCCAGCTCGGTTGAAGCAAATGCAGGATGCAGATTCAGATGCAATGAATTCAACCATTGTTTCTCCTATCGTTCATGTCATCCCTTTACTCTCCAAAGAGTCTTGTTCTGTTGGAAACGGGTGAGCATGATGAAACCCTTCCCACTCCGATACTCATTTGTCATTGAACTCAACCTCGCTCCTTTCTCTTTTCCAAATCGCAAGCAGAACCTCTCCTAGTCCCTCTTCCATCCTTGATTGCAATGAGTATGCATCTCCAGTGGCAGAAATTCCGATTCAGATATTGCTGAGTGATGGTGGATCGATTGGTGTTGCTTTCCTACGTCATTCGACAGTGGTTGCATGGTCAAGCAACAATGCTCCAACCTTCTCAAAATCGCAGGTACGGATATTCCTTTCATGTCATGATTGAACGTATCAGTGTACACCATCTCAACATCTCGGCTCATGTTATTCAGGACGAAGATACTCTTGGGACAATTGTCATCTTTGAAACTCCGGTCGGGTCGAAGTGTTCGAATGAATCTAGGATCTGTAAATCGTTTAGATTGACTAACGTTAGCATTGGATGGTGGAGTTCGTTTACCATTCGTAACGCATTGTGGCCAGCAACCGTTGTTCCGGTTAGAGATGATGCGAAGGTGATGAATTTGCAGAGCAATGTCGCCGACACTGCAACGAATTTGTTTCATCACATCCGTACCGTCTTGGTAGCATATCTGCTGTTCAATGATGAAGATGATGGTTTTCGGATAACTTGGATTACGATGGACGGAAATGATGCAACCTCGGACTACTCCCCATTTTCTTCTTCTCCCAACAAAATTCAACCATCACGAAATGATATTGTTACCCAGTCTGAAGGTGACATCTGGGAAGAATGCTGGTCGGATCGATCCACTGGATGTGTTGTTGTACCAGACGATAAGACCGAACCACGTCATGAAGGCTTACATGTTGCATTTGAACTCNACTGGATGTGTTGTTGTACCAGACGATAAGACCGAACCACGTCATGAAGGCTTACATGTTGCATTTGAACTCTACCTGCACATAGACGCACTCTTGAGCGAGATAATCTCAAGGAGGCAGTTGTCATTCTTCAGACACAGTCCATATCACAACGAGAGGGTGTTGTTTATCCCAAACTTCTTTTACAATCTTATTAGTTCATCACCAGACAGCCTCAAAGTCGTTGTCGTCATTGTTTTTTCGAACAAAGAAAAGATGATCATGCAGTCGCAAAAGAGAGCTCCATCGGCTTTAGGTGTTTATGTCGAGATTAACCTAGCTGATCAATCGTATGACGAGTTAAAATGGGTACAGCATCCGTCGTGCAATGACGCATCATCAATGAAACAGTGGTGCAACTCGTTAGCATTGAATTGGCGAATGACGCAAAGCCGAGTTGGAATATTTTGTCTCGATAACAGCGAGATTGATCAGCAGATGGAAAGCTGGGTTTGTTGCACTCATGAATTCAATGTGAATGAAGATTTCAACGACGATCGCAATGCGCCACTTTGGAGAGACTATGTTGACAGGCGGAAATTATTGAAGATGCAGGGCCTCTCTGCAGCTCCACCGAAGGATGTCTCCATGTCATCACTCTATCGACANGAAATTATTGAAGATGCAGGGCCTCTCTGCAGCTCCACCGAAGGATGTCTCCATGTCATCACTCTATCGACACTGTGATGTCATCAGCAATCTAGCAGTTCATAATGCGATTCCAGTGAAACGAATTATAAGTCGAGATTCCGCAGTTGAGCTCATATATGGATGATTATCGCAGCATAATCTTGCACTACAATATCAGGTCCATTACTTCTATATCAATGTAATTGCCATAACTTCATTTTCTTTAATTGGACACATTACCACAAATTTAGTAGCTGCTGGAAGCTCAATACCAAAACTTTGTTTCCTCGGACCAACCTGTCAGTGAGATAGACATCGTCGGTTACAACTACAAAGCGCAATTCATCCCTATCTCTTAACTCGCATTCTATCACTTTATCGATGCTCTTCTCACGCTGCAACTCCCGTGCGATCTTCAGGCTATGCTTTTTGAGACTGGTCGTTAATGCTGCAAGGCAGACCGCGCCTTCATTCGCCCTTCTCAAGTGCAGCTTGTCGAATAATTTGCGGTGAGTCTTAGTGCCCCCAGCCTTGCGTCGGACAACAATGTAATGCGGAAGAACATCGGTTTCGGTGTCATTGGTGTTGGCTAGTATCTCAACCGTTTTGTCCAAAGATATAATTCGCTTGGAATCAGAAGTATCACTGATATTGCTGTTTTCAGTTCTGCGTGTAACGTGGACTAACACATCGTCGGCGGAGTCTCCATTATTTGTGATGTGGATTTGTATTGAACCGCAGTTCTCAGAATCCGTTGCAATTGAAGAGTCTACGCAAAAAACTCTCGTACCTCCACCAATACTACTGCCATACTTGGCTCCATCAAACATAACAGATATATTGCTGAATTTTGGTCTAGAGTGTGGTGATAATGCAGATTGAAACGCAGGAATCCAATCAATTGTAGAGACGTTCGGTGAATGGATGTTCTCGCGCTTTCTGGATGTAAGACGAAATGTCTCGGATGATATTGTTCGCATTTTATTCTCAGTACCAGTATTTCCAGAATCAGTAGTATCCATCAGTAATGTTTTGAAGCTGACTCCTCGACATCCAATGGGGAGATTGCATCCATCAAGGTACATTTGGAGGGGCAAATGACATCGCGAAGTAGCTTGCTGTGCCATAGTCAATGGATACCCGAGGTAGCGTTCCCATTCAGTAAATTTATGCCAATATAACCGAAGTGCAGCGGCAGCATCTTCGACACTGGAATGCCCAATTATAGTTGAAATTTGTGAATTAGGATCTCCCTGCGACTTTTGTTGGATATGAATACCCAGCTCTTCTTTGGTTAACACCGATAATTTCCTTGGATACATCTTCCTCCTCGATTCTCTCATGTAGGGTCGGAAGAACGCAGTGTCGCGCATAAGTGCTGGAGGATGCTGCACACATTCGATAGCAATTCAAGTGACGTCAGTGAGGTGTGTTAACGATGACGATATGATACAAACAAAATTGAGCTTACATCGATTTCTAACGCCTCAAAATCATTCTCCAATGCGTGCCCTACCACAATTACCCTCCGGCCTTGTATCGAGGAGAATAATTGTGTTATCTCATTCCGACACTGATTGAATGACACAATGGGTATTGGAGATTGAGATTGCGCCGAGTAGGTATCTTTGGTAATTCCCGACCATTCCGTGCGATAGTCTGTGATCTTTCCCTTTGGGACAACATACTTATCATAGAGCACAATGAGATTTTCGTCAAGCCGATTAAGTGTTTGCTGTTGCTCCTGCCTTTCCTGACGATTACTTCCTTGATTCGAGGATGCACTTTCTGATGTTTGCTCATTACAATATGATGTGTCGTTCCTTGGGACGTGGTCTAAAGTAACTACTGAACATCGTGCCAATAAACTCTTCCAGCCACCTCGGCCCCCACCTACCATTTCACAATCGAGACCCACGACAATTGCATCATGGAAATAATCATCCATTGAATTTTGGGAAGTAGATGTCGGAGTCGATTGCCATGATGATCTGTGGCGGTGGCGGGCGTTGCTCTCTCGTTCATACCATGGACTGAAGAATGACATCGTCGATATTGGATACATGAAGAATTGTTTCAACGCCGATAGAAATTGATGAAATCCCGAAGACTGCTGAACGGGTGGGTTGTCTTTGCAACGAAACTTTGATCGACGATCGTCATGGCGACGTTTATTGCCATGATGATGTCTGCGTCGTCGATTACTATTATCATGGCTCGTCGCCATCTGCCTATCCTCGTCGGGGATATTCTTGGAATTCAGGAAGCAGCGCAACACTAAAGCTATAATCACCGTCGCCGCAATGAGGGGGAGAACTGCCATGCTGCATCAACTATCAAACTCTCGCCGCCGCTATCCGGTAATGATCTTATGGGTGTAATATTATGATGGTGACGGTGATGGCCGATGGGCAATAGCAATAGTGGTTGATGGAGATGGCATGGTTGCGTTTGTGTTTGTGGTGGATGGCAATGGCAGGTGGCGAGACATAATGACTAATGGCGACATTATTTGACATTTACCTGCTACGGTTCCAATGTAGACATGCTCGCCAAATGACCTTACCAGTCTCACATGTCTTGTGCATGCCTGCCTGTCACTCGTCACTGTCACGGATTGGCCCGCTGGGCCACACAAAATTGCCATTGCCGACTTCACCCACTAACTACTTGCAGCCACTTGCATCCTCATGCATAAAATCATAGTATGGTACTCCATCGGCAACGGCGGAATCATCGGCACTCCCTTCATCAACAGTACCTTTCGACGTGCTACTACAATAGAATCCCTTTCATTAGAAGGATGGTAACCAGAAAATTCCATGCCCCATTGGTCCTATTGTGCCACCTACACCTAGTAGCAATCGTATCCGCGCAGACGACGCCGTCGTCAACTCTATGTCTCAGTGCACCTTGCGAATTTGTCGGAGAATGCCGCGACAAATATAACACGTGCGGCGACACGACAGCCCATTGCAATTCGGAGAGTATTTGGGTTCCTGCCTGTGGTGGTGGGGGAGGAATATACAAACCGTCGACGGGGGATACAGCTGTGTCATCTCCAGCTCCGGCCCCGGCGTTAACGTATTCGACTCCTCCCATTTTGATGCCAACAACAACGAACACAATGAAAACTCAGCAAACAGATACGGCACAGCCAACCACGGCTTGGGAATCATGGATGAGTGAAGATACTGATGGAGGCGTAATTGGCTTGACGACGGGACATGAGGGGGAGGGAAATTACACACAATCCAACGGGACGGACTCTTGGTTCAATGGTGACACATGGCAAAATGGTAGAAATGTCACGGAAGAAGAGAGTTTAATTGACAAAATTGACTTTTGGGATAATTCTGATTCTTCCGGATCCAATATGGGAGCGATGTCTTTGTTTTCGATGGCGTTATTATTTGCGATGCCGGCTTTATTTTGACAGGACAATGAATGAGATATGAATATCGCAGTTGTTGATCATGGCTGAGCGATTTAACACTCAGCAAGAGACAGACTACAATAGCGTGCCCATTTACACTATCCAAATACATGTTTATGAAATCATATTCAAACGTTAAAATCTATAAAGTATGAGAGATGGTATGTGCCGAAATCAATTAGCAACAATGGAGCACTACAGGAGCGTCATGGCAGATAAATTGCCAACATTGCAGTCAAGAAAATTGTGCAATAGCGCATCATCGAAGAGCTGCTACTCGTCGTCCACCATTCATACGTTCCTTCTTCTTCAGAAGCTTTAGCTTTTTCACCGGTAGTGCCCCAATTTTCCCACACTGCGGGATCGTAAGTATTGTTATTCTGGCTCTGGGACGCATCACTCGCAGTATCATTTTCGCCTTCGGATGACCACTCCTCCCAAGCAATGGCAGGTGCAGATGTCGAACCCATATTCGGGCTAGCGGTAGGTTTTCGAACCAACCCCATTCCACCACCACATTCTGGCACCCAGGAACTCACACTATTGCAATAGCCGACGCCAGTGCCACAGAAACCCAATGATGAACGACATTCTCCCTCGTAGTCGCATGGGAAACCACGACATTTATCTTGGGTTGGTGCATTCGATGGTTTGGGGGCAGGAGCCAGTGTTGATGGGGCCGTTGTCGTATCATCATCTGTTGTACCTTCCTCGTTTGCATCATTTTGTGCACCCCAGTACTGCACAGTTGTTGTTGGATTATTGGTTACTAGAGAGCGACAACAATGAGAAACGTTATGACAGCAGCGATGTTAGTGTCTGGGTTCCTCGGTCAACGAATAAGCAATGGCCATTACTCACTCAAAATCGGATGTTTGGTTGGTTCCCACGTTGGCTTCATTGACGGTGCAGTGTTCGTACCCACAGCAAGGCACGGCGTGAATGCATAGCATTGCATGCCGTCTGGGCATTGAGTTGTTTCACCGCTAGGACATCGATGAGGGCACTCTGTAATCGCCTGATTCCAGTCATTTCCGCAGAAGAATGATCCAGCAGGGTCATCGGGTTCAAAAACTTGCTCGTCAACATTTGCATAGGTTGGTGATGAGGATGTAAAACTGGTTGGTGACAATGTGTCTATGCTCGGATTACTGGGCATTAGCGATTGTCCGGAAGTGTTGGGCATTACCGAGCCAATTCCAGACGGAGACAGTGATGTGTTCGAGGTCTCATCTGAAAGCTCTGAAAATTTTTCAGTTGGTATATAGGAGTTCTCTGCGATAGTAGAAGTTGCTTCGGTCGGTGCCCCACTTATCGAGGGGCTCGTAGAAGGCCATATTGTCGTCGGTGATCCTGTCACTGGAGGTTCGGTGGGTGTACCACACGACACTGTCCACACTGACCTATCGTTGCAATACGTTTCTCCAACACCACAAAAATTTTGTATCGAACGGCATTGTTCTGGATCTGGACAGGGATCACCGCCGNTACGTTTCTCCAACACCACAAAAATTTTGTATCGAACGGCATTGTTCTGGATCTGGACAGGGATCACCGCCGCATGTGGATAATGTTGGAACATCCGTCGGAAATGCCGTCGTAGGAAGATCAGTAGGAACAAGTTCTGGAGAGATGGTAACTTGTACTAACGGGTGCATTGTAATTGTAGGTGATATTGTAGGCATTGGACTCAGTGTCGGTGATCGAGTTCCTGAAAATGGTGCAGCGGATGGGATAAGAGTTGGAGACACCGTCTTTGCTTCTTTTACTCCCCGGCAATCGGCTTGCGCAAAGCATTCTTCACCCTCAGGACACTCCGAATGAAACCCCGAAAAGCATTGTAAGTAACATCGATCGGATGCATCTGACCAATCCTTACCACAAAAAAAGAAATTGCGCATATCATCTTTTTCGATAGGCGACGCCGTCGGTTCATAGGTAGCATTGGTCGGTGCAGTGGTACCATTTAGAAGTAGCACGGTGGGTGTCGGAGATGCATCTGGCGATAGTGTTGAATTTGTACCAAGCTCCTCGCTATCTTCCCCTTCCACATCCACTTCTTCCTCCTCACCCTTCACCTCTTGACAATCCGCATTCGAGAAACATTCCTCGCCACTCTCACACTCCGAATGCAACCCACTCATACAACGTTTGTAACATCGTTCGGACGCATCACCCCACGTAGTCCCACAAAAGAAAAAGTTGCGTATGTCATCTTTGGCAATTGGTCCCATCGAGGGTGGTAACGAGGATGCCGGATTTAATGTTGGTTTGGGTGATATCGTTGGTGCCAAGGTGGGCAAACCGACGATATTGCAAGCAGTGAAGGTGTAACAATAAAGTCCGTCGGGGCATTCGTTATTGTTGCCCATGGGACAATGACGTTCGGCACTGCATTTCGTGCCAGCATCCTGTATGTGTTTGGGTATATTATTATATCCAACCGGAGTGTAGGTGTAGGGTGGGGGTGAACAGTAGGAATCGTGCAGAAGAAAGAATAATAATACATGCGTTAAGAATATTTCATCAAAATCACCAAGCAAATAAACTCTGTAATGAACTCACCGCCAACGATTCTCCACAAAAGTTTCGATCTGAAAGCAGTGCCNCAAGCAAATAAACTCTGTAATGAACTCACCGCCAACGATTCTCCACAAAAGTTTCGATCTGAAAGCAGTGCCATACGTGTTGGACTGCCCGATGTTGCCGTGGTTAGTGCTGCTGTTGATAGCGATGGACTTCCCGATGATGATGATGACGAAGTTGTGGTTGCAGTTGATAGCGATGGACTACCCGACGTCGATGACAGTATTGATGGTAGTGATGGACTGCCCGATGACGACAGCGACGATGGTGACAATGGCGAATGACTAATTGACGGTGACACTGAAATACTCAAATCCTGAGCAGCGATGGTAGTGATGAACAATGATAGGAGTAGGCACATCTTCAATCGATTGAAGACGAGATACGCACCGCGACCTGATTTGTAGTAGTAATTGAATGAAGAATATACTTGAGCGTGTCGCGTTACTCTCCTCGCTGTGATTCGATGCAATGAATAATTAGATCTTTCAATATCGAGATTATGCGATGACGACGGTGCCAATGATGTTTGATGCTGTCTGCATGATTGCCCGCGTTGACGTTGATATTGACGATGTTGCGTTTGGAGATTGTGCATAGTTCGCCGTCGTTGCTCTCTTCCTGCCGCCGCCCTCGATGCAGTCGATGCCGCTGCCGCTGGCGCCGCCGCCGCCGCCATGGCATGAGGAGTCCTCCTGAGTTTAGTGGGGTATGAGTTCATGATCATGACAATGACTAGCAATCAGCAGACAGCAGCCTCGGAGCTGCCGATGGTGTTGTCATCGTCATCGCGGACGGCCGCGTCGACGTCGGACACGATCCGATTTTGGATGTTGTGGGGTTGAAGCATAGAATCGAAGAAAAGAAAAAGGGGCTGATGTGTGGCATCGCACGGCGGGCTGTTACTCGGAGTAGATACACTCCTACGTATCGTACATAGAAGAGTAGAACATTGCCTGTCTGTCTCTCAGATTAACGTTTCTTGACGGAGGTCTAACTTAGAGCCATTTGTTAGCTAAGTTTCTCAAGAATCTAATCTAAGACATCGCCGATTTCTCACTCTCATGCACATGACAGAGACAAGACTTCCCTCCATTCATTACTAATGGACCATGGCCGAATCCACTCTTTCTTTACCTCCTCCCCCATGCCTTTCGATAATTGCTCGCCACAGTAAAATGATTGCCTTCCGTTAGGTAAACAACACTACTACTTGCAACCCTTTATCGATAGGGTTGATTTGGAAGGAGTGCAGTGATAGGAAGGAAGGAGAGAGTGACAGGCGCGAACCTCCTCGCTGAGATTTTGATAATCATCTGATCGTGGATTGCACCAATCGTCCATGATAGCGATTGCGCCTAATCTTCCAATTCCATTACTACTTAACATATTTGCACAAACGATTACCAGTTCAGTTGACGAAGATACGAAGTTATGAAAAGAAATATTAGATCTACAACAGCCAGTTCATCATCCGCAGAGGCGGCAGGAGCGGATGACAATAACAACAACTTGTACTTCCCTATTCATCCTCCGCAACATTCAAAAATGTCCACGCGAGGCAACGGTAAATCACAGCGACATCTCGAAGATAATAATGATGAGGCACGTGACCCTCGTGGAGAAGGACGGGCGCGATCATTGTCGTTCGTAGTATCAGAGGGAGTGGAGGGGGCGGAGGCAGGCGGAGGCTTCACAGCGAGAGGGCTGTGATGGTGGAATACCATTCGATTGTTCAACAAAGAAAAAGGCTAAGAACAACGCTACTGCTGTCGTCAAGACAGAAATCGAAGCAAGGACCACAGAGGAAAGGAGAAAAAGGAAGTCGAATGCTACTTCTTCCAATAACACTACTCTTGACATTGATCTTGCTTCTCAAGCATCGTTCGATCAGGAGGCGATGCTACAAGTAGTACCCTCAACTTATTCATTTGGTGGACTATCGGCTTTGAACATTGACGGCGGGTCTGGTAGTGGCAGTTATAATGAAGGTGGCGGTGGTGACGCCACAATTGTCGATCCAAACGTCACGACCTCACCTGCAAACCCTACAATCGACGATCTTACTCTCATGGATGACAATATCAATCATTCGTCTTGGGATTTGTTGAACCAAGCGGATTCCTTTGGCTTTAACCTCCTTGGAAGTCAGGGATCATTGAGTTTTGAGCATGATGAAGACATAAAAGGAGGCGGTGGTGGAGGTGCTGGCAAAAACAATGATGCTTCCAAGGAAAAAGTAAATGGTGGAAATGAAAAACCGATTGTTGACTTGACATCTATAGTGACTGCATCCTTGGATGATCAAATCCGTACTACTCCGACGAAACAAACATCAACTCGGGAAGGTGGGGCAGTGGATACTACAATTGTCAACAATGCATTACATAATTGGATCCCACCCAATTCCTCGCCACCGCCGCCGCCATCAACGCGGCAACAGCATCGCAGGAAACATCATGGGGAGACGTACAGTCCACATCTTCGTCCTACTCAGCCTCATCTTTCTCATCATGGCACTCTCGTTCACCAACGACCATCGTCTCAATCCAACCATCCTTACTACAATGCTGCTCCTCACCAATATCCACATCTTCCAGAGTCAAGGTCGGATGTTCCACAATATTCATCGTACAACTTCATGGATGAGGAACTTCGAGAGGACACAATTGGCGGGAACAATATCAACAAAGATAGCAAACACAAGAAGGACATTAATAACAGTGACAGCCTCCTCAACTTTGACAATGATCCGTTCAAGTATGCATTTGGTGATCCGAACAAGATCGCTGCTACTACTTCTGCTGGAGGAAAAGGAGGCCGAAACAGAAAGAGCCATGGTGGTGGAACAGTACCGACTGCGTCCAGCCAAGCGAAGAAGAGAAAGCAAGAGGATCGTTCCCATGGAAGTGCTAGAGCTCCTGCTCCGTCGCAGTCGTCGAAGTTACCTGTGACCATGGTCACTAAAGGAATGTCCGACGCTCGCAACCACCACCATCAACGGGTTGACAAAGGAAGTGGACGATCAAGTGGCGAGATGAACAGGCTGTCACAACAGCAACAGCAGCACATTTCAGTGATGCACTACCAAAGCAAATGCCATCAGCATCGCATGACATGGAATGATCCCATCCAAAACGCATTTTTGCCTCCAGTGCCATCGTCGGGTCCGGCACATCAACAGAAGCATCCTTCAGCGCCATCAGCTCCGCGGCCATCGGCATCGTATCATAATCCACCGCCATGTAAAGAGGTGTACATTACGACTCAGACACCGCCAACCATGACTCCTACCAGCGTGGCTCCTGCTTCTGTTGGTAGGAGAGGAGCATATCAACCGCCGATTGTGGCTGCACAGTACGCCCATCATCATCACCACAATCCGCCTTACAATTACCCTCCTCACAGTAATGCTGCACCTCCGATGGCGATCCCTCCTCCATTCGATCCAGGTAATATGGTCAACCAAGTTCCCAGACCTACCTTGACTTCTCCAATGGCTGCTGTGTCTCCTGTCGTTCCTAATAGGCAACACCCTCCTCAGCAACGTCATAAACCTACCAAGGGGGTTGCTCTCCTGGCGTTACGAAATGGCAAGCAGTTATCACGCACTCAGGCTCCGGGCATTGGTTGGCCGCACGAGGAGGACTTGCTTCTCACGAAAATTATGTCGAATCACAAATCATCGCATGTGGATTGGGATGCGCTGTGTAAGGAACCAGGCTTGGCAAGTCGAACGGCACGGGAATGTCATGACCGATGGACGAGGTACCTCAAACCGGGAAGTAGGAAAGGACAGTGGACGGAAGAGGAAGATGCTATTGTCTTGCGTTCGATATTTTCCAATGGAGGCTTGGGTGGAATCGCGGCTACTACTACTGCCACAGGAGTGGCACAGGAGGCTGGCGGCGTATCTTCGTCGTTCACGCAATGGGCGGACCTGGCTCCGCAACTGCCTGGTCGCACCGGGAAGCAAATACGTGATCGGTGGGTGAATTACTTGAACCCCGCCATTAACCACCTCCCGTTCAGCCGCGAAGATGATTTGCTGCTGTGGCAAGGACACAAGGAGCACGGCAAACGGTGGGTCGAAATCAGTGTCAAGGTATTCCACTCGACCAGGAGCGAAAACCACATCAAGAATCGATGGTATAGTGCCGCATTCAAAAAGTTCATCGCGAAGGAAATCGGCGTCGAGGCATATGTTGATTCCAAACAACACGAGGGGGGCAACCGAAAAGGAGATGACGACACCAATAAGTCATAATCGTGTAATCTGAAACATGGGGCGCTGAGGGTAATGATGTTTATGTGATGAGTGCATATGTTTATAAAGGTTCATAAATAGAATTAGAACTGATTGTTTCTAAGTCTAGAGTGTCATAGATCCAATTCCGAATTCATGAGCACCCACACCTGATATGTCACATGGCGGATAATACATCCTCCTGCGCTGATTCTACCACATCTCATGAACTGCATATTGCGCAACTCCAAACAGCGTATCAACGATGGAGATGAAAACAATCAACTTCATTGCTTCTTACATCTCCGTACCCTCATTGCACCAATCAATTGGAAGGCACTCTTTGTGCTCAACATCTATTCGAGTCCACTCCAAGTAATCTTCTCGACTTCTCACATTTCCGAACGAATAGTGCTCAACGTCCGTCAATACCAACTCGTCTCCATCTTTCTGTAGCTCCTCCAAGCTACATTCGGCATAGCCAACCAAGTGCTTTACTCGTTTGATCAACTGTATTGGACGATAAAGACAACAGCGACGCAAAAAACCATGCACAACGACCGGCAAGTGTGAGAAAACAATGATTGTCGATAATTGTTGACCTCGATTCAACATCGCATTGCATACGATTCTAAGAACTTACCCGTAGCTGTAACTGGTTTGAAAACCCTGGACCAGGCTTTCCAAAGAGCCTTCCAACAGATCCCCAGAATTTCGGCAAACCCATCCTGCCAGGACGATACTGATGGGCAATCCAATTGTGTCTAGGTGCGTAAATGTCCCAACCATGTGTCCAGGCACGCATTGACAGCATGATCTCCTCTCCCATAAAGCACCACGGCATGTACGGGTCAAACGGAACATCGGCCAAAAATTCAGCAGTCGTAAAGAAGAATCCAGCTGCAATGAATGGAATTTGCGTAGGATGATCTTCATCACCGACATAGCCCACCCCTGTATTGATGCGTATAATTTGGGATTCCACATCACTGTCCGAAAAGGTACACGAACAGAGCCTCGTGCCGAGACTAGGTTGCCCTTCTAAGATCCCACCATTCTCTGCTTGGAATCCTGGCGGATAGCTACTCAATACTGCTGTTGGGAAGGAATTGGCACTCTTCAATTCATTGGTGTACAACTCATCCCAATGCTTGTAGAATTCCAAATGTGCATCCACCTGCATGAAGTAACGCTCGCCACCCCATAACTTCGAAGCATAATACCGTGCCATGGCCGGACCCAAACTCTCTTCCTCATGGAGGTACAATACTCGAACTTGTCCATTATCGCAATACTTTTTGTGATCTTCGGAAGTGCAAAACTCTTCAATGCCATTCCTATCGGGTGGTGCATCGCTAACTTTGGTAAAATCATGTCCATGCTTATCTCTCCCCACTACCTGTGCTCCTGTTCGACATTGCACGCCTGGCTCGCCTTCATATGGATCCAAACCTAGACAGTTCTGAACAATCGCACCAATGTACAATTTATCAGGATATTTCGCCTGATCGAATGCCCCCTTCAATGTATCACCGAGTAAATGATCACGGAAGCTGGCTAGTGAAACAAAGATTGAATCATCATCTCGAATGGGGAAGATAGGCTTATCGCGATAAGTCGTCTCAAAGGGTGCCAAATATTTCTGGGCAATTTTTACAAACCGTTCGTGGACTTCATTTCGTGTAGGTGTACTTCCCCGCGAGGCTAATTTGTTATTGGAGTTGTGAAGCGCATTGAGGAAACGAGCAAGCACGAGGGCAACGCCGGCAATCGTCGGATGTTTCCCGGATAATGTGTCGGAGATGAGATCCTTTTGGTTTTTTATCTTCCGAGTATTCAATATGGGAGGTAGGGGTGGTAAGTAGGGAACTAGATGAGCCATGGCTGGATCCTTTATGTCATTTGCTTGCTCCAGTGTGTCATCCCCTTCGGCACCATCCGCCTTGTCCTCATCTTCTTCCTCTCCAAAGTTATTAAGTTCTTCTAACGCATCATCCCCATCTTTCCCAGCGGTATCAACAGCAAAACGATTATCATTCCATTCTGGACGAATATCTTCGGCATCCTCCTCCTTTGCTGCATTGTTTTTGCCCCATTCTGAAAGTTTGTCTTGTTGAAAAATGCGATGATGTTTATTGTCTCTCAGAGATGCTTTCTTTTCTTTTGATAGTGCATGCTTACTAGTTGGTTTCTTCTCTGTATGCTTCACTGTATCATGACGGCGAGAAGCTGTTTTTGCCAATGATATTTTTCCTTTTGGTTTCGTCAATGAATCGGCATTATTATGGTGATAGATGGAAATAGTCTTCTTCGTTGAAACTTTTGGTTGTTGACGATGGATTACCTGTGCTCCAAATGATCCGACCGAATTGGATTTCTTCATCACAGGTTCTTCCTGAACATTGTCGTCGTTTTCAGACGATGCCGATTTCATGTCGAATCTCCCCGCTGCCCTGCTGCTACTGATGCTCTTGCTCAACATAATTGGCAGAATAGGATTCTCGTCATGTTGCTTGCCCAGAACGTGCTCATCATGACGCTTGTGATGCCAATTAATGACGATAATGAATTGAATGGTCATTGCCAATGCGAGTAATATCACTAGGACAAGAAATGGAGTCGTGGAGGTGATGGACGTTGATGCATCCCCTTGATGACGCTTTTTCCGGAGTGAGGAGGAGGACTTTTCAAAGGTTCTACGACTGCTTATGCCCATGGTGCCCGTAGTTGAAGTTCGACTCTCTGCGTAGTCGCCGCCATGATCGTCAATGTTTACGCCACCGCCGCCGCTGCTGAATGCGGATGATACAGCTGCAGGTGCTGGCCGATCTTGCATCATTGTATTATGATTCGCAGGCTTATCAACAACCGAACACCATGGTAACCGTCGATTGGCTCGTCGTCGGAGTTGGGTGTTGGGTTTGGTGTTGGTTGGAGTTGTTGCTTGGAGTTTTGGGGCGGCCCGCCCCCCCAAGAGCGACTTATGGGCTTTCCCGCCATTTCTTGAAGTCTCCCGCCAAATCATTGCTCTGCAGATCGAGGCTGTAGATATTCTGTCCGGTGGCAGGCAACTGTCACTCATTGCCGCTGCGACAAGAATCACTTCTCACAGCTTCTCCAAGCTAGGGCGGGGAGCGGAGAGACAAAACAAGAACACGATAAGGATAAGAGATATGAAATGAAATAGATGGCTCTTGTTCTTACAATGAATTATCTCTTCCAATGAGTGTCGTGTCGGCAGGCACATAATTCGACAAAGGTGTTGCATATCAACATCAACGATGATGGCCTTAATTCGCAATCGCATAGCACCGGTGGTTCTGCTCGCGTGGCAGTCTGGCGCCCAAAGTGAGTTATGCATTGTATAGGTGACGACTTTGGTCCACAGAATCATCGTCGTCTCTAACATTATCTCATCTGTTTCCTCTTTCTCATCAAACAGTTACCTTCGAATACCAACCAATCGAGAATTTAATCCAGAACCATCTTCGGAATACCGATACAAACATACAGATTCGTAACATCCAAGCATCTTCCTCGTCGTGCTATGCATTATTTGATAATGGACACAGTGTGGGAACGACCCAACGGACGTCGGAAGCCATGGACGCAGAAGAATATTTGATTCCAGATCGAGGGATAATACTCAGTACTGGTCAGTCATTGGACGGCAATACTAACCAAAGCATGCAAGAGAGCACGGATGGTGCAAATGACCTCGAATCACAAATACTAGACAACACAGTAGACGTCTTCGATCCATGCTTCATTCAATTTGAATTCTCGTGTCCCATCGACGCTGGAAGATACAGTACCAATATCGACTTCAGATATGTGTTTGGATCAGAGGAATACAACAGTACGATGCACGAGGATGTTGCTGATGAAAGGAGCAAAGCATATCCGTACAACAATGATGCATTTGGAGTTTTCTTGAATGGGCAAAACGTTGCGCTTGTTTCAAATGGTACTGCAGCTGATGGAGAGGACGATCGGGTAATTCTACCGATCACAATCAACAACATCAATAACAAGGTAAACTCGGATCTCTTTGTTAACTATCCGTCGCAATCACAATTCGATGCTGGTGGATTTACAACAGAATTGATAGCGTCCGGACAAGTCTTTCCCGGTTGGAACTCCATCAAATTTGTGATAGGAGATGCAGGCGATAGACATCTAGATTCATGGGTATTTCTCAAAGCAGGTTCGTTCTCTTGTACGAGAGTGGAGGGTGCTGCCAATGCAGGAGCACCCACCACCTTTCCTGCAGAGACTGTCACGACATTTCCTACAGAGAGTCCTCCAACGGAGATTGAGCTCACAGAGAGTGTGCCGACAGAGAGTGAGAGGGCTGATAAAGATGAGGAAGGAATTATTGTAGAGTCAAAATTCGAAATGCAAACTTCCATGGCGATAGGTCTAATTGTACTGATAGGGCTACTTGCACTTGCAATGCCATTGGTTGGACTCTCATTCTACGACAAGAAGAACGGCTGCGGATGTGGACAACAGAGCAAGCGATACGGCAAACCCAAAAAACAACCAGTCAAAAAGGAGCCTGCAAAAGCGGAACCAGCCAAAAAGGCAACAAAGGACAAATCCGACACTAAAGCAGCCGACATTGAAACGGGGAGGTACATATCACGTACAACTATCATTGTAATTTAGAGATACATGTAATTCAACTTGTTTGATATACGTACTGGCATCTACACCTGCTCATGTTTACTCTTGTCGATTGAGACGATATATACTCCAATTCAACATGGTAGCCACCGTCACCCACAAGCACGTTGGCAAAAGCAAAAGTCCGGCAATTCGATCCACCCGACCGAACAAGTAGGCGCATAACCATAATGCACTCCAAAAGGTGAATATCACAGCCAATCCGCGACCGGTACATTCCAATCCAAAGAATACTTTGTTCCATGCATCGCCCAGTGAGAGGTGGGCGCAGTATGCCAATAGCGGGAGGGATAGTTCCATTTTGTTGGTACTACTACCAGAAGCGCCAAGTAATTTCGACACCGCCATGAATTGAGTAGGTTTGCTGATTACGAGCCACATGATAGGGAAGAGCCATCCACTGTAATAACGCAGGACATCGCGGAATGCTGAGTGAATCGTTGAATGCCAAGATTTCTTCGACGAATGGAAGGTATACACTTACGGTGGATTCCATCGTGGCTTCTTGAGATTAGCATACCAATTTGCATCTCCCTATTTTACAACCAATTCAGACCAGTGAAATTCTATTAGTATATGCATAAAATGACAATGTATACATATTCACGGCACACACTCACCGGAATTTGATTTGGATCCAATATCTGTTTGGTGGCAGCACTCAATCCGCTATCGACAATAGAACCAAAGGTTGATGAACCAAAGATGATGGAAAGGAGTACGATGGTTTGAAATATTGCTATCGCCGGCGAGTTGCCATTTTGATTGTTGTTCGACTTCAATGTAACGATGAGGTCGACGAGAGCGTACATGAGACTTGTCTCGACTGCTGCCCCGAATGCAATTTTGGCAAAGAGTCGAGGTGTAGAATCGGAGCATGCACCACCCCTAGTAATAGTCTGGTGGATTGGGACTACATTCGTCTTCCCCATCGGCAGCGAGTGGGTGTCATAATTGACATCCAGCAGCGACGTCGTGGTGGTGGCAAAGATTCTGTTCCGATCGACGTCATGATGAGAGCCCACTCGCCGTCCATTCGACCAAGAAGGCCGTCGTTGTCCGTGGATGGCGGTGACTGTTACTGCTAAAGGCAGGACTAGACAACATCCGAGCAGGGATTGTAGGATTCGGGGCACCATTCTGAGATGATACGATAAGTATGGGATGAAGCTCACAGTCGAATTGATTGATTGATGAAAAGACGGAAGGCAGAACGCAGACTTTCCGGGCACTCTAACTCTATTATCTATTATCCGAGGGACAATGTTCCCGCCATATCCTTTCTCGATTCTTCTTCCCGCCATGTCTGTCTCATCCAACTCCAACTCGAGCGAACTCCGACGGCACCTCGACCATGAAGAAAAGTTCTGATTCTCTCTTCACCGTCACCTCACCGCGCCACCTCTGTCTTGTTCTCCATCGACATCGACATCGACATCATGGCCTGCCTACAGCCTCCTTTGCGCATCGCACGAGCAGAGGCCCTTCGTCTCCCTCTCGCATCCTCACCGGTGTTTTCAAATTTCAATTTTAAAGTTTGTTGGGCACCGCGTGTGCCGTCGATATTGGACAAAACAATTTTAGACTAGTCACTTCATTGGTATGTTCGTCACAACGGAGAGTGCTGGCAATGCAAAAAATTATGATGCCAGGTGTATTGGCGGCTGTATTTTCCAGCAAATCTGCCGCCGCTGCTGGTATCGCGCGTTTTTCCTCCACTTCCGCTTCGCCTCCTCTCTCCAGCGTCGCCAACAACTATGACGTTACAATGAGCCATTCTTTGAAATCTTCGTTGTCTACAACCCAACCGTCGCCGCACTTGCAAAATGCAACCATTGACTTTGACAATTCTGCATCCGCCCATGGCACCAAATCCACTCTCGAACTTCTACGCGCCATACTCGTCTTCGAGTCATGCCTTCGCTTACCATCCCTCGTTCAACATGCTGATAAATTGCTTCAATTATCTAACAAACTACTCGGAAAGACCATTACAAACACGGTAGTGAAGCACACATTCTTTCGACATTTTTGTGCTGGTGAAAATAGTGCTGATATGAAACAGGTGATTGAGAAGTTACGACAATGCAATATTGGGGCTATTCTTGATTATGCCGCCGAGAGTGATGATGACAGTAAGAATGGTCCAAAGGGTAACGATCACAATGACAACATCAACAGCAGCGGTAGCAGCAAAGGTAGCACTAGCAAAATCAACCATAGAATTGACGAAGCATCATCCACATCGAAGCAGGGGGATATAATTGTCCAACCACCATTCAACCAACCGGCTCGCATCTACGATTACGAATCCGAGAGTGAATGCGATCAGCATGTATCAATATTCAAGGAATGCATCCGATCAGTACGAGATGTTTCCAATTCACCGCCACCAGGAGGAGGAGGAGGAGGAGATGATGATGATGGTGGTGGTGGTGGTGGAGAAGGAGGATTTGCGGCCCTGAAGGTAACGGCATTGGGCAATCCCAAATTGCTGGAACGCATGTCGACCATGATAGTTGAGGTGAAAAATCTATTTTCCAAGTTTGATGAGCATGGGAATGGGTTGGTTACTCAAGAGGATTTCATTCGATGCTATGGGTAAGAGAGAGAGGATGCAATTGTGCTGACGGTATTTTGGTTCATGTTCACGTATCTAACTTCGTGCATTTGTGAATTCCCATCGCATCATCAACATCCCACATTTGCAACATGATGTGAAACAGGCGCTACTTCAACGAAGACCAAGAGCATCTGGATGCAATTATCGGTGTACTGGATCCTAGTCAAACGAATGACATGATCGACTACATATCCTTCAGTCAAATGATTACTCCCTACACATTATCCACCTTCACACTGAAATGCAAAGACGTCGGTCCATTAGCACAAGTAACTCCATCCGATGAGGAAGTCGTCCTCATGAGAAGAATGAGTGAACGATTGCATATCTTAGCCGAGGAGGCTGCCATCTGTGGCACTAAACTCTTGATTGATGCCGAACATACCAAATACCAACCAGCCATTGATAATCTTGTCCTTGAACTGAAACAAAAGTACAATGCCAAAATTCGAACATCACGTCCAGTTATTTTCAATACCTACCAATGTTATCTCAAGGATGCACGTGAACGTATAATGACGGATTTACAGCGATCGGAGCGATTTGGGTTTCATTTCGCGGCCAAGTTGGTACGAGGGGCGTACATGATTCATGAGAGAGAGCGGGCGAGGGAATTGAATCGACCGAGTCCAATTCATGACAGTGCATTTGACACACACGCTTGTTACGATGAGGTCATTGAGCTGTTGCTGAAGCATCGTCATTTGAACGGTCAAGGATTGGAGATTATGATTGCAACTCACAACAAGGAGAGTATTCAAAAGGCTGTTCACTTGATGAACGATCTCAACCTTGGACCGAACGACGATAGTGTTCACTTTGCGCAACTGTATGGCATGTCAGACAATCTAACATTCACACTCGGAAAACATGGCTACAATGCATACAAATATCTGCCGTATGGTGAAGTGCAACAGGTTATACCTTATTTGGTGAGGAGAGCTCAAGAAAATGGAGATGTGCTGGGAAAGGCAAAGTCAGAAGTAGTCTTGTTGCGCGAGGAGCTGAAGGAGCGATTCTTGCTTGCCTGAATATAGGTTCAGTTCGAGTGTCACCGAAGGATAGAGAGCGAACAAAATACTAGTCCGAAGTTCCATAAAATACCTAGACGTTATTGCACCATACTTCATTACTCAGGCGCCGGCTGTCATCGTGGCTTTAACATCATTACTTTAACATACTCTTGCTGGCTCTAGACATCATGTACAGGCAACCAGCTCCCAAGAATAGTCCAACCGCAGTTGCAGAACGCCAGAAGTTGTTGTTGTCAGCATTCACGTCGATCAAAGACTTTAAATCCTCCTCGTGGCAATGTTGTGGGTGGTCGTTGCAAGCTTGGTCATTGCAAGCTTCTTCGATAATGGTACTAGGGATGCTCTTCAAAGCGCTTTTGCCAAGATCTGCACAATTCACCTTTGAGTTATTGCACTTAACCTGATCGCGTTCGATGAAAGAATCCATATTCGTCCTGTTTGGCTTTGTCCCTTCCGATTTCTCTCTCTTCAGCACGGGAGCAACCACAGAGTCCTCGTCATCCTTGTCATTTATCTTCCCTTCCTTGATCGCTTCTGCAAAATATTCCTCTACCTGAGCACACGTGAGCCCTTCGATACTAATCTTCTGCAGCTTCTCCGTCTCGAATCTACTAGGGTCTTGTTCACGGTTGAGCTCAGCCATGTGAAGAGGCGTTGCAGTTGCGCCTGAAAATGGGATTGAAGCCAAGTCAGAATTCATGTAATAATTGTTTCCATGACAAATTCACCACCGGTGCGACCTACCTGGGCTGAACAGTATTTCGACACGGAATCGTTTTGCGCTATCAGCCGGCTTTTGATTGTCCTCAAACAGCCGAATTACAACCTGAGTCAAATAACACAGTTCGCTGGCACTTGCTACAATTCCTTGTCCTTTCAAAGACAACGGACTCGGAGCAATGGATGGGAACCTGAGCACATTCAGCAGGGAATGCAGATGTGACTCTGACGTGAAGTAAAGTCGAGATCGCACTCTGCGACCCATGGAGTTGATAGGGAGATCCGCAGAGTAATCCATGTTGATGAGATAGCGCATATCAACTTGATTGTCTGTTCGGGCAATCGTAAGGTCGTAGCTGCCGTGATGACGAATAACCATTGTGATTAGGAAAGTTCATGCCGTGGTAACAAAAGAAAAAAACACGAGGTACTCACTTAATCTTTTCAAGCAATGTGTGGCACATTTTGGCACCAATGTCCCGCTTTTCTTCAATAGTAATTCCATACTCTTGCGGAACAACACAATCAGCCATCGCTTTGGCCAAATCGTACAACTTTTGCAGAGTTTCCGTTAAGCCCAAATGAGGATTGTGTAGCATGTCGAAACGAACATTGTCATGGACATCGGGGACCCGAGATAGGTCAAACATATCCTTCTCTTCATTGTAGAGCTTGTTTTGAAGTAGCTTCCACCGCTCAGTCAGCTCCAAAAGGGTCTCTCCTTTGTAAAGCTTAATACCGCTCAAAGCCTCATCATATCCTTCCTTGCCTTTGAGCCCTTCACCTCCCTCGATTACCTCCTCATCACCGGAAAGTAATTCTCCAAGCATGTCATCAAGCTGTTCTACAAGCTGTCCAATAGTGGAATGAATGGCAATCAACGTCTTCCTTGGATTCTGTGAATCGCAAATAGAGATGAGTATGCGATTATCGATATAACAACAGAATCCATAGCAACACTTACCCCAATCTTCTTCAACGCCTTGTGGAGAGAGGTTAGCCTATCTGGCCCAACTAAGATCTCGCGCTCTTCTTTGGTCAACTTATCATAGTCTACATCTCGTTGCATCCTGATGTTAATCATTTCCTTGCATTTATCCAAGTCCTTTTCCACCTCCTTGTTCCCCGATGGATCAAGCTGAAAGAAAAAGAAGGATGAGGAAAGGGCCATGTGTGTAGTCAAAGTGAATGTGAGTGAATGCTACTTACCATGTGGCGACTGTCTTTTTCCTTGTGGACCAAGGACACAAGAATAGGCGGAATATCCCCCTCCAGTTCCAGCATGCCCTTAGCAAAGGCTGCCGCTGTCTTCATCACTCGGCCTTCATCGGACGTCTTAATCTTCAAATCATGGCGAAACGTAGAGTGCAGTCTCAGGATGCCTCCATCCCTATTCGATGGATACAGCTCATTACGCAGTCGATTACCCAATTGAACTGCCTGCTTCTCGCCGAGCTTGGTCAAATCACCTCCCCACTTCACAATTAACTGCATCTCAGAGCATTTGGTAATATTGTTGCCGTCAGGAGTTTCTTCCTGTATCCATTTACGGGGCTTCATTTGCAGCTTACGATTCAATCCACTAAACTTCCAACGCTGCAAAACATCCCGGATGTGTCTCGCCTTGTAAAGGGCATCACGGTTTTTCTTATCTCCCTTCGCCTCCATGTCGCGAATAACATCCTTCACAGTCTCTAAAAACTCAACCATATCCTTCTTTGCCTTAACCTTGAGATCCTTCTTGACCTTTGGTTGATGATCGTGGAAGTAACGAAGGAAATGCTCGCCATTTATATCACCCTTCAGTTTTTGCTTCGGAGTACGATCTCCATGGCGAATGATAGTGATAACGCAACGGAGCTCTTCCTGGTGGGTAGTAGGCACGACGGCAACTCCATTTTCTTTACCATTCAAAGAAAACTCGTCAACATCTGCCAGGGAGCTATTTCCTGATGGAGCAACAGACGACGATGATGCTGGTTCATTCGCCAACTGGTCTGGGAGGTTACGGATAGGGTTGGTGGTAAAATCCTCAGATTCCTCATACGGATCACCCAATTCCGATACCTTGTCATCCTCCTCGGCCTTCACTCCATCGTCATTCTCCTCACCATCTCCCAGTAGCATCTTTTTGACACGATCAGCGATGCTCGGACCTCGGTTGTGCTTCTTATGCTTCGACTTCTTAGCTTTCCATCCCGAGTAACTTTCAACAGGATCTTCCATCGTGGCCAAGAGCGGCGCAAGAGCAGAAAACGATACCCTTGACGCAGATTTGCATGCCGCGAGCATGTGCTCGGTTAGAATCTGTGCGCAGTCGTCGTAATATTTCCTGCAGAGAATAAAATATAGGGTTGCTTGTGAGTAAATGTATTGATGTTGGAGACTCAAGAAGTCATGTTGACAGTACAAGATTATCTCACCTACTATTCTTGACGAATGACCACCCATTGACATCAATGACATACGAGACGAGGGAATCACCCTCTTGAATCCGAAGGATGTCAAAGCCGCAGACTTGCTGCTTGAAAACCAAAACAATCCTAATAGCACAGAGCGTGCAGTATTAATTGATGATGAGGGCATTGACGTCAAATGCAAGGAACAAATGGTGCAAAATTACATACCTCCTCGCAATTTCCTTCTCTCTCAGTGTCAAAATAACTGGAAAACGAACCTCCTTCCCATCAGCATTCCGTTCCACCTTCCCATCCACAGCCGGACTTTTGCGAGCTTCCGCGTGCCCATAGTCAGGGCCAACTGCGTGTCAACACGAAACGGAATGAGAGAAGAACCGATTTTTCGATGACATGAGGGCTTTGTTTCATAGCCCCGTGCGCAGCATGCTCACCTGTGTACATCTTCACATCCACACCCTGCGTTTCCATAAACTCTTCATAGATATAACTCCCATCTCTCCTAATTTCATTAATTTCCGGATAGAACTCCGAGGAACGATCGCCTACCTTACGAAAGAGCTTCTTACATCCACCCCCAGCAGATGACGGGTAATAGATGGCAATATTATGATCATCGGCATCGACGGGCTTTTCGACAAATGGTTTGTGGATGGTGACGCCATTGACTTCAATGTGATCATCATGCTCGTCGACGATGGGTTCCACATATTCGGGATTAGGTGAATTCTTCTTGTTGGCGCCATACAATGTTGATGAAAGAGCAGTAGAGACGGTGTTGTTGATAATGCTGGCAGTGTTGGTAGAAGTACCAATACTGCTAGGTGCATCGCATATTGTTACTCCTGATGGAGCAAATGCCGCCGAGGAGGCAGCCGCATTCAAAGCTGCATCGACGTCCCCCGGTCTCATACTTGGTCGTTGACTCGTCGATGGTATCGGTTTACCATCTCCAGTCCCCGTCGAGACATATCCATCCCGACTAACAAAGACATGGCGCGGAACATCAATTCCACATTCTTCGAGTAAATCATAGACCCGTCGTCGATCCATAAGAGTGCGTTGTGTGGCCAAACAATTGAGCAAATATGGTCGACGAAGTGACACATAATCTTCAGCCTTTTCGAGTGGATAGCCATTGGAATAGAATGCAATTAGTACATCGACAATTGGCCATGATTCCACGGGCATGTTTAATATCATTTCATCACCAAAGTAGACAGGTTCGAAGAGAGTGGGGTCTAATCGGTGTAGGATTTCTTTCATGGGTTTGGAGCGGGCCTTCTTGTCCATGGCACAGATACCAAGACGTATGGGGGAGCAGGAGGGGGTGGTGCTGGAGGTACTCAATTGTCGTGCTAGGGTTGTTGATGATGCTGCCGCATTGTTGGTGTTGTTGGTAGCATTGATTGCTGTCCCTCCTCCTCCTGCCTTGTTGTTGTCAACAATGATGGACTTGAAGGGTGATGCCACCGACCACATCATTGTCGATCCCGGACGATGATTATATGGCGAGTTATTTCCATTACTATTGCTCTTATTGTGATGGAAATTGCTGCTGTTCCCAGTAGCATGCTTGCTGTGACTACTACTACCACTGGTCAATCGAACAAAGGATGCTGGCGTCGATGGTGTAGGTGAAGGCGGCGAGGTGATGGGTGTATTGAATGAGGATGAGTTGTTGGATGATGAATTGAGACGACTGTTGCTTCTACTTCCACCGCCGCCGCCTCCCCGTGGGGAAGAGAGTGGTGTCGAGGGGGGAAGTGGAATGGAAGGACCCGCTGTTTCGAAGGATGGTCGTTTGGGGGTGGAAACATTATTTTGTTGTTGTTGTTGTTGTTGGGATGATGAGGAGGAAGTTGCTGCGGAGATTGATGAAGCTGCTTCTGCTGTCGATGCCAATGCAATTGTATCAGCACCCCCACCGCCACCACCATTGTTATTGTTATTATGGACCGAGAGTGCCATTTCGGAGAGGGTACGAATTTCCGACAAGGTTCGTTCTGACATTAATACTTGATAGTCTTCATCTTCGTCCTCTTTCTTCTGGTCGTCACCCCCCATGATGTTGTCGTTATCATCGAGCAAATTGGCATCATTATTTTGGCCAGCGGAAGCTAGTACTGCATCAACTACCTCATCTACATCATCCTCGGCAAACACAGATCCAAGCGACGAAACATCTTCGCAAATGTTGTTGTTGAAATTATTCATGGCTGCAGATGCAGCCGCAGCAACATTAGCAGTAGTCATCGTCATAGTGGCCATGGGGAGGTGGGGAGTAGCGGCCACCGTGGCAGGAACTGGAGGTGATGGCAATACTATTTCTCCCGCCATTGCCAACGTTGGTTGCACTAATAATTGTAGCTCCTCATCTTTGTCGTTGGTGCCATCATTGTCGCTATTGATGCTATTGCTATTGCGATGATGATTCGATGCGCGATCTGTCCCCGCGGAGGATACGGAGATGGTGTCTGCGGCTATGGTGTTGATGGTGGTGGCGGCGATGATAGCGTGGGCGTCGTCATCATTGCCATTGATATTGCTGGCGCTGTTGCTGTTGTCCAATGCTTCGACTTGCATGGTAGTAGTATTAGAATCGTCCAAAACGACAGCGACGATGACAATGATGGCTATGCAAGATGTTGATGATAATTGATAGGTATTCGGCTGCTGCTCTATGTCGTCGTCGGCGGCGACCTTCGGTTGACGATGAGAGCGCTGATACTACTACTCGCTATCTACTCTAGATACTTATCTACGGATTGGGAGGATTATGGAGGCGCGGCGGCGACCATCGTCGTCGGTCGTCGTCTTCTCGCAGAGAACGAAATGAGGCAATGTCGTCGCGCGCGAATCTCCCACCCTTTGAATCTCGCCCTCTTCACTCTGTTATCGTGCTCTTTTTCTCTTTTTCTCTTTTTCTCTACAAAAGGTGCCACGTGTAGTGTTTCGACGGACAGACTGATACTGTGGGCGGACAGACTGAGTCATCGTCATCGAGCTCTCGTGGTCATCGCATGCGGCCTTTGGCGGCAAATCCTCTCTAGTGGTCACCCTGAGACGCTATATATTAAGTCTAGTATATAGCATCTCATATA
>JALLBK010000173.1:0-59998 GCA_036940085.1 Discostella pseudostelligera
CTAACCGCACATTGATACTACATCGCACTCGACACTCGACATTCACATCGACCATAGACATCGACCATGACGACTGCCGTTCTCCTCCCTCCGCCCTAAGCCAAGACGACGGTGGTCAACTGACACGTGTACTAACCAAACATCGCAACGAAGTGGCAATGGAATTCACCAGCGACCTACCAGCAATATGTTGCATCCCCATCTCAAACAATCTCTCTACGCTGGGCGAAACCGACTGTACTACTTGTGCCATCAACAATGATGCAAGCATGGCCATCCGATCTGGCCCGCACAGACTCCATGCAATTGCATCTCGAGACATAAAGGCCGGTACTGTCATTGTTCAATGTCTACCATTTGCTCATTCACGACTTGTGCCCCCCGGGATGCAAGGGGATGAGCTCAGCAATGATGATAGCGGCGCACCAAAGAGGTGCACTCGTTGTTTTGTCGCAGAGGGCGACAACCACTGCCCTCGAGAGACGGAGAGACTCTTTGGTAGATGCTCCAAATGTAAGGTTGTTTCATATTGCTCTAGATCTTGTCAGGTATGTTGAATACTAAATAATTCTGTGTACAGATCCTAATTTGCTCTAATGAATCATCGCTCAATGTTTGCATACTCATAAATATTCTCTCACAGACAGTAGACTGGAAGGAGCAACACAAATTAGAATGTCAATATTATGTCAAACGACGCAAGCTCTCTATAGGCCCTCCCCAATGTGCGGAAGATGCAGCAATACCAGTTCTCCTTCGAACTTTTAATAAGTTGAAATTTATGCGGGAAAGTTCACTCCTTGATCAACCGACGGGAGTTAGAGATGACTTGACATATCAGGGGGAACCGATTATATCTTGCGGTCCTGCTCATTTTTCTTCACTGAGTGTGTCAGAGGAATTGTTTACATCGAAAGCTTATCTAAAAGTACCGTTGATAACTCCTGCATTGTCGCTTGCCAAAGAATTGATGGAGTCATTTGCAGTTCGGGGAAATCCATCCAACAATCAGAATAGAATCAAAGCTGCGATTGACATCTGGGGTTATAGCACAAATGACAAACCCGATGAGAAGTTTTGCAGAACAATTGATCAGGCAATACGATGGGCAAACAACGCATTCGAAAAGAACAACTTCGGAATTGTAAATGTGTTACATTCTTCGATCGGAGAAGGGGTGTACCCATGTGCGGCACTACTGAATCACAGCTGCAGTCCGAACTGCATTCTACGATACAAACTTGGGATGCCTCGCCACCAATGTGAAGATCAGTACTACCAACCAATACTTCAAATCGTTGCCTGTAAAGATATCTGTGCAGGCGATGAACTGTGCCATTCGTATATGGATCTTACACTCCCTACCGAAGTGAGGAGGTCGCGTTTGCAGGAAATTCATCGCTTTGGGTGTGAGTGCACTCGCTGTGCCGCAAGTGGATGTCTAGTGCAATTGCCGAATAATGGAGAAGATTGGGCATCCTGGCCATTGATTTGTGGATTAAGAGCTAATGGAGGATTCGACAACGATGAGAAATCAGTGAGCTTGATAAATGTGGAAATTGATGATGCAATATCTTGTTGTCGAGGATTAAGCGAGGAAGAGCAGTCACGTATCCACCAACAATCTGAATTATTGCAGCAAAAGGCCACCCATGCAATGATTGATGATGATGCATTAAATGAATTGCGGCACCTCAAAAAAGCAATCTCATTGTACAACGTCAAAGGCAACACATGCTGGTCACCATTCCACCACAAACTTTACGCGGTGCGGAGCTTGTACCTGACATCACTTCTCGGATGTGGTGGTGAGATTGAAGATTCAATTGAGCAATGTGAACACATCGTATCTTACATTGCTTTGGTCACTTCGCACATGGAGGGCCACCCGTTGTTGGGTCTGCAACTCTTCACTTTGGGTGATCTGTATGTAAGAGCAATCGACAAGTTCGAGTCTGCTGGTCTACCCACACTTCATTACAAACTCAAAGCGAGAGCTGCATTTCGTTGGGCAAAGAAAGTTGTTGCTGTCTCACATGGTCAAGACGATCCACTTTTCATGAACTTGAAGGAGAACATTGCAACAATAACTAAAAATATGTAAGCAATACCCAATGAACTAGAATTGGGTTCTTTATTGTACAAATTAGTCAAACGACGTTGCACAAAAGTGCGCTCTCATGAGTATGCAAATTCATGATTTCGCCCGGTAAATTGATCCATAGCCCAATCAACGGAGCAGCATCCTCTCTCTGTACAGCTGCGACGACGGATCAAAGTATGGTTGCAACCAAGTCTCGTCCATGACAACCTCACCCCATCCACGACCCTCTTCTCTCGAATCAATCTTACCCACATTGTCGTTATGTTGGTCTCTAGAGTAGAAATGATCGAACAATCTCGTAAACTCAGTAACATAAACATCGGCAACACCCGTATCACCCTGAATAAGCATCATGTTTTCATCATTCTTCTCAGTCGACGCGGCAGAGAAGTTCGCACTCCCAGTGAAGACTGAGGGATTGTCAGTGAGTGCATCGAGAATCATATACTTGGTATGAATGTAATCGACGAAGGTTGTCAATCCTGTCAAACATTCGTCAGAAGGATGGAGAACAGCACCGAATGCACATCGATTTTCCTTGATATCTCTTAAATCGTAGTAATCAAGATGACCTTTTCCCTTCTTCTCCGTGTTCTGCTTTGCCGTGTTAGAGCTTTTTTTACTAGGCCTGCTATCAAGGAGAAGGAAACGCAATAGAGATACCCCAGGTGTGTTCTTTTCATCATCGCCTTGCCTTAATATGCGAAGAGAACGTCGAAGCCCTTCATTACGGAACGAATGACCCCGATTCAGCACTTCTGCCAATGGTTGTGCAATACCAAATGGAGCAGTGTAATGAACCGATAGCTTTGCCTCTCCCAAACGATCAGCATACCATTGGAGCATGTCTATCGACTTTCTTGGACTGAAGATAACAGTAATTGATGGCGAAGAAGTTA
This sequence comes from Discostella pseudostelligera, assembly GCA_036940085.1. Taxonomy (NCBI): domain Eukaryota; phylum Bacillariophyta; class Thalassiosirophyceae; order Thalassiosirales; family Thalassiosiraceae; genus Discostella; species Discostella pseudostelligera. The sequence goes on from JALLBK010000173.1 coordinate 3,004, forward strand.
TTTGTCCTTGCATGTCAGGTTGCATGCGCTCGTTTACTTCATCCATGGGTGCATCGTTAAGGTTCATACCGCTCGCCTTACTTGGACGCTTCCGACCATGGGGGTCTCGCGACAAGTGATCCCAATAATCGGCGAATTTGGTTGCAACGCCTTCATCACGGATGATGTGACCAACATTAGATTGCCCTGCAAATGAGTAACTTGTCAGCTTTGATATCACACTGAAAAGAAATCACTTAGAAAAACGCTTCTCACCGTAGATTCCAGAATCAGTGAAGTTTGTCGAGCCCGTCCACTGCGCAGCAACGAGGACAAAAGGGGTTTTGAAGAACAACACTCAGTGAGTACAAAGCACAATGCGTCGAGGAGCAGAAAAAAACAGCAGCACATGCATCGATGCACTGTTTTGACCTTACCACTTGCATTGGCGTGCCATTCTTCACAAGGATGATGAATTTGTTGTGCATGATGCCCGAACTTTGCCTCCGTTCGATGAAGGTATCGTGATGCCATACCTGAGCAGCTGTCGAGGAGTTGAAACAGACTGCATTGATTGCGTTGGTTGCTTCTTCGGTGGCGGTGTCCGGAACCCAATCCTTGACTATCTTTCCACTTTCATCTCTCACAATATCGTTGCCATCCATTCTCTTCTGATAAGTGCCTTTGTAATGCCTGATGATCTTCACGTTGATACCCCTTTCCACCGCGGATGCAAAAGCTTGGATGGTTTCTGCATGGGTGAATTCGTATACTGCAGCATGAAGACGATACTCTGCCCCACTGGCTTGGGATATGAACTGAAGAATCGCCTCCTCGAGACCTCGAGAGAGCCACGCTAGAGCCTCCATCGACTGAACTGGGTCTGGAATAGTGCGAGGATTGATAGTTGCCTTCCACTCCGACCTTCCAAACTTCGTAACATGATGGTACTCTCGAAACTCTCCAAAGCGAGATGCATACGCTTTCGACCCCGCAACGCCGCGATTGAAGTAGATGCCATGTAATCCAGTTTGTGGATCTTCGGTGGAAACAGAGACAATAACTGGAGAGCCCAACGCGATAAATTTTGGTTCAAATGCTCTGTCGGAGTGGAACATCAAGCGCACAGTGTACTCATAGGTGGTGCCTGGAAGTGCGGTGTAATCTCCGAAATGGAACTTCTGGATGGGCTTGTCATCATAATTGAGCGACACTTGTTGTCCTGCAACTTTGTCACGTCGATCAACCGAAAAGCCGACGAAGACTGCCGTGTAGGGAATGTTCACATCGCTTCTTCTCGACAAGGACGATCTAGTTACTCTCGTCGAGGTAGTTGCAAAATCACTTCCGCCAACATTGCAACGGTGAGAATCCAGAACCAATTTAGACAGCATGGTGGATAGATCATCCAGCGGTTCGATTGTCCCCACACCCTTGACATCGAATCCCAACAGGACGCAATGCGTTCCAGCGATGACGTGCACAGATAAAGTATCGTTTTCCTTCCTTACCCTCATCGTAGGCTGATGATTTGGATGGATGGATCGAGAAATTCAATTGTTCCCCCCTCAAATGATGAGTACGAAGACCTGGTGTCGAGGTGAAAGCGATGCCACAGACAATGGCAGTTGTTCACTCGATCGGCACCACTGCTTCATTGAATCGCGACCCCTCTGCGCGCCCGTCGCGATCCTTCGAAGATTTTTTCATTGCACAAAACCTTCCAAGTTCACAACACGTGGATGTGTTGAAATTCAAAGAGATGTGCAAAGTGAGAGGAACAGCTTTTAGAATTGAAAGAATGCCTTTTACATGTGTTTCGCTCTACCTATTGTTCCCATCATGTCTCTTTGGTTCCACCGCCGGTATTGCCTCCACCTCCGCTACCCCCAACTCCTTTCTCCATGGCCTTCATCGACGCCATAGCCTGTACTAACAACGATTGTAAATTCCCCGCCGGTGCACCCCCTTCCTGAAAGAAAATAGTATTCGACTTCGATCCCATCTCACCATACATCTTCACATACTCTCTTGCCAAATCCAATGCCGCCGCCTCCTGCCCACCCGATTGTGCCAACTGCGATGCAATCTTGTGAATTGCCTGAGCCTGTGCCTCGGACTGGATCATCAATGCCTCGGCCCGTCCCTCTGCCTCCCGGACTATCCGTAGCTTCTCCGCCTCGGCCTCATTGGTAACTTTAATCAATTCTCCCTCACTCTGATTCTTCATACTAATTTTAATACCCTCACTCTCCAACTCGGCACGTCGTTTATCACCCTCGGCACGCAATACTTGCTCTCGTCGATCACGCTCGGCCGCGGCCTGTTTGTCCATGGCTACACGAATCTGTTGATCTGGCGTGATTTCGGTTAATTCATAGCGACGTACCTCGAGGCCCCATGCTATCGATGCTTCTTGAATCGAACCCTTGATGAGTGTGTTGAGACCGGACCGATTGTGGAGTATTTCATCAAGTTCGAGTTCGCCAATGGCTGATCGCATGGCAGATTGAGCATGCTGAGATGACAAAAATAACAAGAAGGACGAGCATTCAGATGAATTATTAAGACACGGTTCGGCCAAAGCCTAATCATTTCAACCCGACAAACACATATATTAATGACAAACAACTCACCATGATCACCGCATGCAACGGATTCCTCGAGCCATACGCCGCCCTTTCCGGATCACACACCCTAACAAATAAATTCCCACTCACTTCCACGCTCACATTATCCCTAGTAATCGCACTCTGGGGTAATATATCCACGGCCCGCTCCCTTACATCAATAATATAGGCAATACTATCCACGAACGGTATAGCGAAGAAATAGCCTGATTCATGAATAGCATGTAATTTCCCAAATCGTTCCACGACCATTCGTTTTCCCTGGGGGACAATGTTTAATATGGTGTTGGGTTTGGTTATGGGCCAGGAGGAGATTTCGAGTGATTGGCCGTAGGGAGAGGAATCGCCGCCGCCGCCACCACCGGAGCCGCCACCAATGCGAGATGGAGAGAGGAGTGAGAGGGGCGAGAAGGATGAGTTGGGTCGATCTAGGGAGTAGTGCCGGCGAAGAGGATAGGTTATTGCTGTTGCCTGCCGTCGCAGTGATGACGACGACGCCGGGGCGACGTAATGAAGTTGACGGATCGATGGCGATGGACGAGCGTTTCCAGCGGCGAAGGCGACTCGCGCAGTAGATGACGCCGCCACCGATGCAGAAGGCGATCGAAGAGAGGCTGATAGTGTTGATGCCATCATGGAAATACTACTCGCGTAGTGGGCTGGTGTAGGCGTCATGACGGCCGCCATGGTCAATCAAGCAAACGATGAATGTTCGGTTTGGTTTGGATCTTTGGGTTCTTTCTTCTATCGTACTCCTATCATCTCTGGGGATGAGTCACCGTCGACGAACAGACTGAAAAATATGGCGGGAAGTCATCAATTCCATCCCCGCAGCATGCATGCCGCATCGCAGATCGCAGCATTATCGCCATCACACCTCCATCGAGAGACTCCATCACACATCACCACTCACCATCCTCGATCACCCATCATTCAATCCACCGCCGCCTCCATAGTATCTATTATCGAGATGATATTTCAACGACGGCTCCTTCCCCTCTTGGTGGCGGCAATAATCGCAATCGTCTCTGTCGGCTGCACCCATGCTTTTCTCATCCCAGCGTCATCGTCGTCATCGTCGTCGGCTGTGATGATGATGATGTCCGACGGGAGGAAGAAGTCAAAAAGTGGCGCCGGCGCCGGCGGTGGAAGAGGAGGCTTTGGTAAGAAAGTTGCCACCAACATCAACATTCGAACCAAATCCAGACCCGACAACAATAACTTTTTCTACGCCGGATCCATACGTCCACATGATATATCACCATCCCGCATTGTCGATCCAGCCACCGTACTATCTCTACCCGATTACGCCATTGACGGCGTACCCAAACAAAAATCACCACCGGGACGAATTGAAATCAAATCCCCCGAGGACATTACTAAAATGCGTGCCGCAGGAAAGGTAGCACGCCAAGTCCTTGATATTGCTGGAGCACTCGTTGCATCTCAACCGGGCATTACTACCGATGCAATTGATGCTGCGGTACATGCAGCATGTATTGAACGACAAGCCTACCCCTCTCCATTGAACTATCGCAAATTTCCAAAAAGTTGCTGTACTTCCGTCAATGAGGTAATCTGTCATGGCATACCTGATGCACGACCATTGCAATATGGCGACATTGTCAATATTGATATTACGTGTTATCTCGACGGATATCATGGGGATTGTAGTGAAATGTTCGTAGTAGGTGGGAAGGAGGCACTGGATGATGCTGGAAGGAAGTTATTGCAAACTACTTATGATTGCTGGGTCCAATCTATGGAATTGGTCAAGCCTGGCGTGAATTACAATGTGATTGGACGATGTATTGAGGAATACATTGTCCCAAGGGGGTATTCTACCGTGAAATCCTTCTGCGGACATGGAATTGGGAAGATATTTCACATGTCACCGAATATATATCATTATACCGTCAATCAACAATTGGATACCATAGAGGCGGGGCATGTGTTTACAATTGAACCAATGATATGTGAGGGATTGAGTGATCCATACATGTGGCAAGACGATTGGACTGCCACCACCGCGGATGGAAAGCGTTCGGCGCAATTTGAGCATACGTTACTGGTGACACCCGATGGTGTGGAGGCATTGACGGGGAAACTCGAGGATAGTCCAATACAATTTTGGGAGGAGGAGAGTGCAAATCACAGATAGAGCATTTAACATTTTACGTGAGTAATGCAGATCCTGCACTATTATATAATCACAGCATCATGTACCCGTCTTCTTCGCAATGTTCTGATCTTGAAAGAGCAGGATATATCGATCAATTCAAAAATGTTCCATGAACCAACGCATCCAAATAGCTAGCACTGCACCACCCGACGGATTTTGTTTTTTAGGAGTACTTCTTTACTCGAGTCGGTACTTGCTTCCAGAAGAGGTAGTCACGACGCTACCAGCTTTTGCTCCACGGGCCACGGCCGATGTCGTTATTTCGGTGCCATTACGGAAGCTCTTCGAATTTCGTACAATGCCCGTGATAGATCCATCGGCATTCTGTCGGAACTTACTAATGATGGGAATGTCATCGGCAACGGGTGTAGCGACCTTCTTCGCCACGGCTGCTTTCGGTGCTGCGGTACCACCAAAGAATCCTGCTAGCGATGATGCTTTCTTTGCGACAACCTTCTTCTCAACTACTGGCGCCGCTTTTGGTGCATCGACTACTTTGGGTGCACTGAAAAGAGAGAACGTTCCAGACCTTTGAACAGCCTTTCTCTCCTCAACGACGGGTGCCGCCTTCGGTGCCGGTGCAGCTGGTTTGGGTCCACTAAAAATGCTGAATGTGCCTGATCCCTGGACACTCTTGGTTCCGGAGCCTTGCACAGGTGCCTTTGGTGGAGGGGTAGTTGTTTTCTTTGCGTTGAAAAGAGAGAGAGTCGGCGACGCTTTGCGAACTGGGACGGGTGCCACTTTGGGAGCCTGGACCTTTGGTGGAGGAGTGGTAGTTTTCTTTGCATTAAATAGGGTGAGAGTAGGTGATGGTTTGCTGGCTGGAATTGGGGCTGGCTTGGCCACTACTTTGGGTTCTGACTTAGGAGCAGCTGGCTTGAAAAAGCTGAATGGCTCTGATTTGGGCACAGGCTTTTTCTCAACTACCTTCGGCTCTGGAGGAGGAGGAAGAGGAGGCGTTGCTTTTTTCACAGCAGGCTTAGTGCCAAAAAAGGAGTTGAGTGTTTCGGTCATTGCGTTGGGTGCCATGTTGATCTCTGCCGGTGCTGATTTTCGAGGTTCAGGAACAACAGGAGTAGGAGCAGGCTTGGGTTGAGGGGCGGGTTTGGCAGCCGGTTGGAAGAATGCAAAAGGAGATGAAGCTGTAGAAAGGAACATGGATACGGTGAGAAGTAGGAGGCGAGAAATATGGCGATTGATATTGATAAACTTGAAACATACCTTTTGCTTCCACCTTCTTCACTTCCACAACTGGCTTGGCAGCTGGAGTGGGTGGCTGAACCGTCACTGTAAATCGTCACGCAGAGAAAAATCAGATATGAAGAAAACAATAACCGACGTGGATAACGATAAGTTAAACTCACCTTTCTTCGCCACTGGTTTGGCAGGGGCACTACCAAAGAGAGATGCGAAGATATCAGTCTTAGCTTCCACCTTCTTTTCCACCTTGACGGCAACTGGCGGGGTAATGGGCGCAGCTGGCTTGACAGGAGCTAGAGCAATTGCGACAAGAAACCACGTTAGCAAATAACATACAGAGAGAGTTAATTGAACGCGGAGTATATACAGTCTTACCCACGGGTTTGGCAGGCGCAGCTTTCTTTACGTCCGGTTTAGCAGCTGGGCTACCAAAGATAGATGCGAAAATATCCTGCTTCTTTTCAGAAACCTTTTCAACCTTGGCAGGAGCAACAGGTTTGACTGGAGCTGAAAAACAAATTGAGTTGGCAGGAGCGGTGATACAAAAGCTTCTCGGCACTGATTTACCTTTATCTTCCAAAACTGGTTTGGCAGGCGCGCTACCACCAAAGATAGAGGAGAAAACATCGTTCTTCGCTGGCGCCGGCTTAGTCACCTCAATCTTCGGCATGAGCCTCTGTTGCCTTTCCAAGGCTGCCTTGGCCTTCTGACGCTCCATTTCAGCAGCAGCTTCATCGCGAGCACGTCTTTTGGCAACTTGAGCCGCTTCCCTCTCTGCCATTGCTCTAGCCTTAGTTCGAGTAGAAAAATTGAGACAGATCTGAGTCTATGCGATAGGACAAAACGTTGTGTACGGAACACGCATGCATTCTACTTACATCAGCAATGGCTTGTTCTTCTAACGAGAGCTCAACAACTGGCTCTGGTTTGGGTTTGGGAGCAGGCTTGGCTGTTTAAATGTATCCAAGGAAGGAATGATGAGCACAAACGATGGTATCATATCGCGAGCATTTTGAATAAAAAGGAAGATGATATCCTCACGCTTTGCCTCCACAACTGGTGCCGGTGGGGGTGCTACTGCCTTTTCTACAACCTTCTCCACGGCAACGACCTTTTCAGGCTCCTTGACCTCTACATCTGGTACTTTTTCTACCACAGGTTCCACTTTTGCTTCCTCGATCACTGGCGCAGGGACTATTGATAAGAGTACACAGTCAAAATCATCAGGTGAGTACAGTATCGCGCTCCCCAACACAGCCAAGAAGAGGTATTGAATTTTCCTATCACCTACCTTCTGTAAGTTTGCGATATTCCTCCTCAGTGCAATCCGCATATTTGTTCAACACCATCTCACGGTTGTTCTCTTTCGCATACTCCTCCATCGCCAAAAAGTTGGATGAAAAGGTAGGGAAACGAGCCTCGTCGGGTTTTCTATCATACTCCTTGCACCATTCCAGATAGGCAGAGCGAACGCGAGCCTCGCGAACGTCCGAAGTATCAATTGCGCCTCCGTCTGTGTCAAATCCTTCCATGGCATCAATCGCCTCCTCAAGCTCTTCGATGCTACCCATTCCAAGTTCCTTAGCAAGTTTCTAAGACGTAATTCCGATGTTAAGGAAAGTGTTGCAGAGGTTTAAGAAATTCAACACTCGATTCAAAGATAATTTCATATTGCATAGAAGAAATCGAGCATACCTCTTCCTCAACCGCCAACGCATCTGCTGCCTCGGCAAGCGCCGTGCTAGCCTCGCTCTGCGCAGCAGATGCCTCCAATACACTCTCCAGTGCACCCTTCTCTGGAGCAGCAGCAGCTGCTGATCCACCAGACTGCATCGCCATGTACTCAGCCTCAGTCATATCACCAAATTCATTCAATTCCAAATCCTGAGGACGTTCCGTTTCGTTATCACGAGCTTCCTTTGCGGCAACTACGTTCGCGACGGCAATAGTCTCATAGTTTGCCTTGAAGGTAACAAATCTTTCCTCACTGGGTTCTTTCCCGTACTTGGCGCACCAATCTTTGTAAGCAAGACGAGCGGCAGCGTCGTATTCAACCGAAACGTCGTATTCCATTGCCATTTTGGTGGCGGTGGCAGACGACATGCGGACGACGGGTGATGAGGCGAACGACAATTTTTGTTGCGCCACAACATTGTTTCGACTTCCGAAAGAAGCAGGGGCGAAGGCATCCGCGTGATGCCCAGCGAGGGCGATGACAGCCGGTAAAACTAGGATGCTACGATACACCACCATTGTATTAATACTCAAGGTAGTCGATTATGGATTACCACCTTGTTGGATGCGAACTACGACGGCAATGGCAATGTGCAGGGTGCAGGTGCATTCAATTCAATGGAAGTGATGAAAGATATGCCTCACAGACACGCACGCAAATCCAAGTGCGTGGTGTCTGTGATGTGAGTTGGCGGGAGAGTGTGTGCAGCTTCCACGTGCCACTTGAAGCTTGAACCTTGAAGTTGTGAGCGCCTACCAGACCGTCGATGTCGACGGCGGGAAACTGCTCCAGACGTACGATCACCCCTATTACGGGGCTCTGACGACGGACGACGGACAGATCAAATACTCGTCAGAGCCCCGTCTACTCACGGCGGTCTTTTGCAACCCCCACAAATTAGCACTAATTTGGAAATCGTCATTACTACTTTAGATCACCGTGATCGACACACAATACATTAGTTTATCTAAATTAGACGACACCCCGCCCAACGCCATGGCGAGCCGCCGCAACGAAACCAGCCCTAGCGGACTCAATATTGAGCATACTAAGCGAAGGCAAATTCGATCGATCACCACGCCGTCGTCATGTAGCATACCCTCCCCGTCGTCCTGGCGTCACGGCATTCTCGTGGCGGCCTCCGTTCGCCCCATCGAGACCGTCAAACGGCGGCATTCCATTATCGGCACCGAATCAAGCTCCGCTCCGTCACCGAGGGCATCATCTGATAGATAGCATCAATGAGAATTGGATGCAGAATTATGAGACTCTGAAACGGGTTGTCGGCTGAGCTATGGGGAATCGATGCCACGGCGGAAATTGAGTTAGGCACTCACCATGGTGAAGTCGAATTAGATCTAATTCCTGGGGGGGTCGGCTTCTGCCAGTGGAGAGACCGCCGTGAGTAGATAGCAGTGAGTAACGGGGCTCTGACGAGAATTTCCAGAAATTCGCCTGTCCGTAGAGGTGGGGTACAATCTGCAGAGGAATTAGTATTACAGTTAAAAACGGACTCCGCTGTGATACATGAGGCAGCATAATAAGGTATGGCACTACGAAATTTCAAAAATCCATCGAAATTAGCACAACGATAAGGCGGGAAGGGATGGTGCACCAACCTGCACCAACACCAAACGCCGCCCGCGCGACAATGACAAACAAACAATGAAGCATACCGAACAGGAGACGATGCAAGGTAATAACGACTCGGCAGCACCACCATGTCGCTATGATGCGTGAGTATTCACAACTTTGTTGTTTTATTTCGGTTCCAGATGAGATGAGAGTGCTGGTTTCTGGACGGCTAGCTTGTGGCATCGGTCGCTCGTCTATCACCTCTGTCCGTGTGGGATTGTTATGTTGTCAATAGATTGCTGGAAGTGGAAGGAATATTTCTCGATGATGAATCTCCGTGTGAACAACATCCCGTTAGTGTGGTATTTTGCTGCGCGTGAGCTGTTCATTTGTTGTCCAATCGTCATCTCACATTGGCGCAACAATTATTTTCTTCTGCACAGCCAATTCAACTAATGGAAGCGCCCAGTAAGACTATTGATAATGGCGACAATACGCAATGGAACAAGTCACATTAAATCCAAAAGATCATGGGCGAGCTACTTGCCACAACTCCTACTGCTATTCCTCGTTGCCGCGGTAGCGTTCTACGGAGGGATTCTGGTAGGGATGCAGATGAACTCCTCCTGCTCTAAGATAGCAGCGGAAGCTAATGTAAAATCACTGCGGGCTGATTCAAAATCTACTCAGGAGGACAAGTACTTTAATGAATTGGTAAATGCAGAAGTAGAACTGAGACTCCACGCAGCAAAATTGAAGAAAGACAACAGCGATCAAGGTGACATCAATCAAAACAAAAAGAGATCAAGACGATTCCCCGAAACAACATCAAAATTTGTAGTTGGTTCCGCTCTCATTGGAAAGAATGACTTTCTTGCAAACTTTGACTATGGCATTCCCAAACCACCGTCGAAACGAGAACACGAGAGTGATCCTGGTAAAGATGATGTCATACTCTTATATGGAAGCACTAAAGCTCTGCCCGACAGGAGTACCGGAGTGGTCTACCATGACAAAAGTGGCAATGACACATCCCTACCCCACTTATCGGCGCAGGATGCAACAAAAAATTGCGGTGCATTGAATGTAATATTTACAGATTCGCGAAAGGATATGCAGCAGTGCATTGCAATCGTGGCCAATTACGAGAGTTATCATATCCAACGATGGATGCGCATCAATCCTGCCGGCAATCATCCCTTGGATACCTCTCTGCCGTTGTCTCATGTAGGGAGAGGAATGCAAGACAATGGTGATGATAAGCTGGAGGCTCCAGGAGAAAGATCTGCAATTGCTAATCAAGCATTGCTGGAGACATATTTTTCTCGATTGGATGATACCCTTAGCAAGCTGGGTCCAATTGCCAAAGCATGCGCTGGGCGTGACAACACAGTGATAGTGATGGTTTGTAATACTGGACAGTCTGAATTGTTGATCAATTTTATTTGCTCTGCCCAGGCGAGAGGCTTTGGGGACGTTGTTCGGGAGAAAGTACTCGTGTTCGCCACTGATGAGGGAGTGTTAGACATAGCGCAAGGATTGGGATTGAGAGCTTTCTACGATGAGGAGGTGAGTGTTCTTCATTTTCATGTTGTGTGCGATTGGAATCCGCGTATCTCATGTCATGACGAATCAAAATCAACAGATCTTCAAGACAATGCCGAAAACGGAAGCCAGAACATACGGAGATAGAGCATTTACACAAATGATGTATGCCAAAGTCGTCACCGTCCAACTGATCAATCGTATGGGATACGACGTTCTATTCCAAGGTAACACTTTGCCATCACTGGTGCCTGTTTTGCTACTGCTTCATCTCCTCATCCAGCATTGTTTCACTTCGAAATTCAAAGATGTCGATCTGGTTTGGTATCAGAATCCATTGCCCTATTTTCACGACAGAGACAATCCGTACTTTGGTTTCGATATTCTGTTTCAGGACGATGGTGCTCGCTCAACACGCTATGCACCCTACAGTGCGAACACGGGGTTCTATTATGTACGCAACAATATCAAAACCAAATTTCTGTTTAGGAGTTTGCTTTTCCTTGGGGACATGATCCTTTCAATGAATAGTCACCAGCAAGCTATGGGCGCGTTGCTGGACGAACACGCCTCGCTGACGGGTCTCAGAGTCAAGACTCTGCCGGCAATTACCTTCCCTGGTGGTTACCACTTCCATCGTAAGAAGGAAGTTTGTGTAATGATGGACATCGTGCTAGAAAAGCACACCCCATTCATCATGCACATGTCATGGACAACCAATAAATCCAATAAGATATTGTTCCTTCAACAGATGGGGTTGTGGTATACCAATGAGGAATGCAAAGATGGGGGCGGTGCTGAAATAGCAAATCGATTAAACGACAGGGTTTCGGAGGAAGAGCTAGAGGAAGCATGCTGCTTAGAGGAGCCATTCATCGCATGCCATTACAAGGATAAACCGAGTGTTGAACAGTGCAAAGACGCGTCAGCCCCGCCAATTGATAAGCATGGTAAAGCATTTTGGTCATATCATTGTTCGGAGGATTGAGTAGACATCACAAATATTAATATTTACTAGTCTGTTTTGTTCATTGACTTTTCTGATGTGGGTGAGTGCTTGCTGTCTGTCCCGACTCGCCGGCATAGTCCAGCAAACCCTTCCGAGCATTTAAATGATTGTCCTGGCTTCCCTCCAGATTCGGATCCGCCATCGTTCATATTATCCATCGCTCCTGCACTTCTCAACGTAATTACCTTTCTATCAATGAGTTGTCGAAGGAGTTCTTCCTCGCCCAGCTCACTCCAATCTGCTACCTTGTCTCTCCTCAACCTCCGCCGTGCGTCCATGAGGTTGTCTCGAGTCCTTCTTGCTGCATCATACGCTTGCCATGCTACTTCTTTCTCAAGCCGACCCACGAACCTTCCTCTCTCAAAAGCAGTTCCTTCTCGCAAATCAAGCGCATGATGAATCTAAAGATCGGGATTGCGACGCAAGTGTCATCAGCTACGATCATAGCAATGGATGATAGAAATAGAAGTGCAGATCAAAGAGGACTTACAACATTTTCAGTGATAGATTTACGCATGTCAACGATAGCATCCGAAAGAGTCGAATGAGTTTGGCTGCCCCACGTACGAGGGTCATTTAGAATGTATAATGGAATCCCGGCCTCACGACAAAGCTTTGAAAGGTATCGTAATGAGCCCGGCACCCGTTGGAGTGCGGACCCATCACAGATGACAGCATGCCTGCAAGAGCAGAAGTTGAAGAGCAGCAACAACAAAGAGATCAGCTAGTCATTCAACATGTGCTCCCGTGGCAGCATAACACAAACACCGAAGATACTCACGGCTTATTTGATGCTCTATTAAGTGCAGCCTTTGATGAGAATATCCGAGGAATAATTCTGCCACTACGGCCACCACTATGATCACCAATCAACCCACGCTCGCCTTCGCCATCAACACCATCCCATGATGTACGGTATCGTGGACTACCGACGGCATAGGAGCCACTCCAAGATGGCCACCATAACCAACTCAGCCACCCCCCTCTCGATGAAGAAATGGGTATAGATTGATGATATATCCGTCCATATAACCATTGTGAGACGACGGACGCTCGTTGCATAGGTGCACCAAACGGTACAAGACCATGTATACGAAGATGCATTTCTTCCAACCATGCGTACTGATTCCATGGCGCAGTTCGTTCATAATCGGGGTCGTCGATATCCTTCTCTTCGAATTCATTGGGCTGGGTTGTGGATTGTTCGTCAGCTATATTCTCTTTGCTCTGCTCTAAAGAACTCTCTGCAATCTCATCTTCGTCGGAGTCGGCAATACCACTTGCATCATCCTGTTGTTGCTTGGTAGTATATTTGCCTGGGTCATAACGATACTTCTTACTGGTGGAGGTGTAGAATCGTCGGATATTGTTCGGATTGAGATCCAACACCGATGTTTCAAGAATCTCTGCTCCTATTCTAACGGGAGGATGTGTTTCGTCATTGTTTCGGGTTGTTGATTGCTTCTTTTGCTGCTCCGACCTCGAGCGATGATCCAATTGTGGACTTTTATAACAGTAATACAATTGTTTTGCCAAGCTCTTCTGCAGTATGGGTTTACGTGAATCTCGTGTTCCCGTTCTTTCATTATGGCCCAAAGTTTTATTCATTGGCTTGGAGGGTGCTACTCCATCTACAAATTCCAGCGACGATGATGGCTTTGTGGTAGTGGTATTGTTGGAATTAGTATCGAAAATTTGCGTTGGCAATTGGCAGATTACCCCGTGATGGAATGCATCTTGTTTGAATTCAGGTACATCTACCGTGAGAATTCGTAGTCGTGAGGGTACACCTTTGGGACGAGTGTTGTCGGGCATGATATGAGTCAATTTGGTGCCTCCATCTGGTGCTTGCTGGTGCTGCTGCTGCTGCTGATTACGCGACGACGATACGACTGCCGAATGATAATTCAAATAACTCTTCTTGGCAATCCTATCCATGAGATAAACATCCAGCCTTTCGCCATCCTCCTTCTTTTCGGCCCGAGACGAATAGTTGCTCATGGAGTTGGAGGCGAGCATCATTACCGAGATCATGACGGAAACGACAGCAGCGGCAGGTCCAACTCCAACGGACGATGTCGCCAAGGCTGCATTATTTGATTTTGCTCTGGATAGAGCTGTGGCGATACTGCTTCTCCTGCTTGTCATGGCTAGTGGACGATTTTCACCATATCATAATATCTACCTCTACCACCGCCGCTGACCGCTGACGCCATCGTCAAAGTCAAAGATCAAGGGCCGGCAGCAACAGGAAGAAGAGGGTGTCGAAGTTGGCGGGAAGAGTTGGATGGCGAACGTTTGGCGAAGAATGTTGTGGTGAAATTGGCGGGAAGAGTCACGTCCGCCAGCTCCGTCCGTCCATTCAAGCTCCAACCTGCTCCAACCTCCAACCTCCAACCGTAAATCCAGGCGGCTTCGACGATGACGATGGACGCCGCCCTCTCCATAATCCCCTCATATCATTAATCCCCAGACTCTCAAGATGGTATTGGTGTTGCACCGGCTCATTTCATCGGCTAGGAAGCAGTTTCCCTACAAACGCTTCCTAACAACGTCGTTCCATCATGCACCATCTGCGTCATCATCTGGACAACACATCCGCGGTCTCCCCAACACCAGCAGCATGAACAAAATCCACAATAAGAATCAAACAACAACAATACGATGGCACGGCGATGGTCCAGGTCCCAATGCACCCACAGTGAATCTAACATTCATCAATCCCGACGATACCCAAACAACTATATCCGCACGTGTCGGAGAAACCCTCCTGCAAAGCGCTCATCGTACCGGTATTGAAATGGAAGGTGCATGTGAGGGTGTATGTGCCTGTTCGACATGTCATGTCATCTTAACTCAAGAATTTTATGATCAATTAATGGACGAGATGGAGGATGGAGCCTTGAAGGAGAATGAAGAAGATATGTTAGATATGGCATTTGGATTGACGCATACGAGTAGATTGGGGTGTCAAATCACCGTGACGGAAGGTATGGAGGGGAGTGTGTTTACATTGCCGAAGGCGACACGAAATTTTTATGTGGATGGGCATAAACCAACTCCTCATTGATTATCTGTAAAATGAAACGAAAGATGAACGATGAATCTGGTGCTTTATAGATTGGAAGTCTAAGGTATGGTGTCAATACTACAGATATTGTACCGCTTACATGTTATAGAGTTACGATGTCCAACCTCAAAATGTTTACATGTGGATACGCCCACATGCCTCAATTGCCTCAATCAACTCATTTCTCGGATTTGGTATAAAATCAAATAGAATTTGGCTATTGTCACCGTCATCCACATCAGTGGATAGTGTTCCGACATTTGCAAAAGAATAGGAGATGCGTTTCTTCGATAGCCAACTTTTCAGAGACACGGGTCGTGCACTCAATGGAAGCGAGTGGATATGCTGTTGCTGTTGATATTGTTTATTCTCATCGCGTCGTATAGCGTCGTGGAACATATCATTCGATACTACATATCCACCCAAGGGCAATATCGGCTGTAAGCGGTCATCTACATCCATTCCTTCATGTTGATACTGTTGCATACCACTAGTACTACGATGATGATGTTGTTGTTCCAATAATCGATCGTCTTCCCTCCTCGCCAAAGCAAGAGCATACGCATCGTCATCATCTCCGGGAGGAATGGCCACCAAGAAACCCTGTTGACGCAAGTTTCGCAATTCCTCGACCTCTTCCGTAATCATCTTGGCATCACTATCTCCTCGAGTTCTATTTTTCAGATGATATGTGTCGCTGGGACGAGGTTTTAATTGATACCACGAGGTGGGTACTACGGCTTGTACTCGACAATGATGTTTTAGGAAGTATTCGATAACGAGGCGAATCCCCCGTGGATCTGGTTGTCGTCGTAGACTACTGCTGCCGGTGATGGGATTTAATGATTCGGAATAGCTGTAAGCGATATTGGCACCATCTAGGACGACTAAAGGAGATATCGAGGGCGATGGCATGTGGTATATAGGTGGAGGTGTTGGATACGATGTTGGTGCGATGTGGGAAGGAATGTTGTTGCATTGAAAATTGTTGTAGAATTGGGTAGCAGGATGTTGTTGTATTGCTTGATGCTGCTGATGAATTGCATCGATAGCCATGCGAGATGGATTATAATGTTGATGCTCTAATGATTGACCGTGATAAACAGATCCATGACAGCCGTAATAAGTTGAGTTGGCATGATCCACTGAACTGACATTTTGATGATCATCGTCGTCATCCATCATTCTGTCGTCTAGATCATCCGACGCTCCTTCTCCAATAACGAGGCTAGTCTTAAGCTTATATGCATTGCCACTGACTTTACTTCCAATCGCAGTATGTACTCCTTGATGCGCGCCGAGAGAAGTAGTATTAGACGAAGAATGTTGATTGAAATTGTTGGCGTCAGCGGAGGGGTAATCGCTTCCTTCGACTTCGATGATGGGCGATCCTTCCTGAACTAACCGAGGCCTCCGTCCCGCCATGATGCCTGTGCTATTGATACTGTTACTCTATGATTGTTCGTCTCGACGTTACCCGCAGCTTGTGTCTATCTCATTCCGTACGATATCGCATGGTCACGGTAGTCAATACTACGAGCCCTCCTAGATTTACACCGGTCCGCAGCGAGACGGCAGCGAGACAGCAACGCGACAGCAGCGCGACAGTTGTGGGATTTTGTACGAGAGTGAAGTCCTAACAAAGTCCGGCAGCAAAAAGTGGTCCTACGTAGGCCTCTGTAAACTCTCGTATGAAATCCCACAACTCTCTCGCTGCTGTCTCGCTGCAGACCTGTGTAAATTCTAGGAGGGCTCGTAGTAGCTAGGGTTCATGATTCAAGGTTCAAGATGCAAGCATGCGGTGCACGCCGGGTGCAGCGAGGGTGTGCGGAGACCAAACATTCCACGTGGCACAGTTTTGATTTGGCGGGAGACTTCTTTTGACTCGACTTCTCGTGGTCACCACACGTGGCATTTGGTGGGAGGAAATCCTGACGCTAGACAGACGAGATCCACGTCATTTTCAACGTCATGATGACGTCGCACCTCTGACATCACCTTTCGCCCCGCAACTTCACCAGAGTCCATGTAGGAACTCATATCCGACGAGTGCACCCACATCCTCCATCCACTCCACAGCAAGAAGTGCGTGTCGGCTTTTGGATTTTCCATGCGACGCCGCCATCAAGGCGGCCGGCGGCGCTGGAGACGACGACGACGACGACGACCTCATTATCATTACCGTCGTCGATATCGCCTAGAGAGATTTTGTCATTCATCGGAAGAACGAACGGTGGCTGAGGAATTGTAGTTAATAATCGATATCTGAGGATTTCTTGGGTGAGTTAATCGTTGATGAAGAAATGATTGTACAGACAAAGCTGCACAACCACCAACAGCATGGTGGCATCACTGTCCAAAGCCTCGAATCCAAACCTACACCGTCGGTTCGAAGATGTGGCCACCTACGTCTCTGAACTTGGCGGTTCCAAAGGGTTTGTGATTGAGAAGGTGTTAATTGCCAACAATGGAGTTGCCGCCGTCAAGGCAATTCGTAGTATTCGGAGATGGGCGTATGAGGTGTTTGGAGATGAACGAGCAATTAGTTTCGTGGTTATGGCCACACCTGAGGATTTACGGTGAGTGTTATGTACATCCGATGCCATCACCATTCACCGTGATGCATGGTACTAGATTCAACCCTTCACTCTGATCGTATACTCAATTTTGACTCTGCTACCTCTTAATTCTCACAGAGCCAATGCCGAATACATTCGCATGGCAGACATCATTGTTGATGTTCCCGGAGGATCGAACAATCACAACTACGCCAACGTTACCCTCATTGTCGAACTAGCTCGGTTGCATGGAGTGCATGCTGTCTGGGCGGGATGGGGGCATGCGTCCGAAAAGCCCGCGTTGCCGAACACACTTGCCAAGTCCGACCCACCCATCAAATTCATCGGTCCCGCTGGTCCAGCCATGCATGCTCTAGGAGATAAAATTGGCAGTACGATCATTGCGCAGAATGCCGGTGTGCCATGCATCGCTTGGAATGGTGCACATGTCGTGGCACAGTATGATCGTGAGAATGGGAAGTTGCCAGAGGAGGCATTGGCTCAGGCATGTGTTATGAGTGCTCACGAAGCTTGCGATGCCGCGAAACAAATTGGTTTCCCCATCATGATTAAGGCTAGTGAGGGTGGGGGAGGGAAGGGTATACGCATGGTCAGTTGTGACGAAGACGTTCAGAATGCCTACCGGCAGGTGTGTGGGGAGGTACCAGGGAGTCCCATCTTCATCATGAAGCTATCCAGCAACTCGCGTCACTTGGAAGTCCAACTACTGGCGGATGAATATGGAGATGCCATTGCACTCAATGGTCGTGATTGCTCCGTCCAACGTCGGCATCAAAAGATTATCGAGGAGGGACCTCCCATCGCTGCTTCACCCGAGTTATGGAAGCAGATGGAAGAGGCGGCAGTGTCTCTTTGCAAGGCGGTGGGATACACCAACGCCGGCACAGTCGAGTACCTCTACTCAGAATCGGAAGAAAAGTTTTACTTCTTGGAATTGAATCCACGGCTTCAGGTGGAGCACCCCGTTACGGAAATGATCACCCGAGTAAACCTCCCCGCGGCACAGCTTCAGGTGGCCATGGGCATACCCCTGTATCATATTCCCGAAATTCGTGAGCTCTACGGCATGAATCGCTTCGAGGACAATACCGACATTGCTAGTGGCAAATCCAAGATTGACTTCAGCGTCTCCGAACGTGTCCCTCCCTATGGACATTGTATCGCCGTGCGTATCACTGCGGAGAATGCGGAGGCGGGCTTCAAACCAACCAGTGGTGGAATACAAGAGCTCAATTTCCGTTCCACTCCAAATGTGTGGGGATATTTCTCCATGGATTCATCTGGTTCCATACACGAATTCGCCGATTCTCAGTTTGGACATTTGTTCGCGAATGGTCCGGATAGGGAACAGGCAAGGAGGAATATGGTATTGGCTTTGAAGGAATTGAGCATCCGAGGTGATATAAGTACAACTATTGACTTCATTGGGAAGTTGATCGAGTTGGAGGACTTTGTGGAGAATAGAATTGATACTGGTTGGTTGGATCAAATTATCAAGCAAGGGGGAATCAACATTGCTCCGAAAGCTAACGACATTTCTAGTAACGCCTCTCCTCGAGAAAGGCATTTGAATAATGATACACTGGCTGTGATTGGTGCGACGGTTGTTTCGTTTGACCACTTCACCAGTGACGAAACAACATTCCTTGAGTTGCTTGAGCGTGGGCAGCTACCTCCCCTAAGTCTCCTTAAAATGGAGCGTGACGTTGAGCTGATCTTGGATGGAATTAAATACAAACTGTGCTGCACCCGGACAGGAAGCAATGAGTTCCAAATTGCCGTTAGTGGGAACACCAGCAAGTTTGTCACCACGTCAGTCCGTATGTTGAGTGATGGTGGATACTTGATAAGTAGCGGTGGGAAGAGTCAAGTCGCCTACCAGACTAGCAAGGCCGGGAGTGCTAGTGGCATGAGGCTGAGTGTCGGTGGTAGAACGATACTATTTTCTCCCGACTATGATCCGTCATCTCTCCGTACAGACGTTGCTGGAAAGCTTGTGAAAAAGCTCGTACCAGATGGCGCTCATCTTAAGAAAGGAAGTGCTTATGCCGAAATTGAAGTCATGAAAATGTTCATGCCTCTCAAGGTGGAAGAGTCGGGTGTCATTACTTGGTCAAATAACGAGGGTGCTGCATTAGCGGCAGGAGACCTAATCGCTACGCTTGAGTTGGAGAATCCTGAGAATGTCTCTACTGCAATTGTGTTCGAGGGCGACTTAGATGTGATGGGATGGGGATCGTTGGACTCTTCTGCTAGCTCCGCTTCCAACAATGGAAGGCCACATATTTCTTTGCGAAATGCGATAAGCAGGCTCAAGAATGGCATGGCTGGATACATCATATCACCTGGTGCGCTTGAGCAAACAATGAGGGACATAGCGGCTGCAGTGACAGATCATTCTCTACCCGCTTGTGAAATCGAAGAGCAGCTGTCAGTCTTAAACGGCAGAATTGATGCGACTTTGTACGATGAGCTTGCTGAGATGACAAGTGGTTCTGTGAGCCCATCTAAGTTTCCAGCTGATCGATTCAAGCACTTGATTGCCGTTCACATTGGTAACATCAAGAATGAAGCCGATCGTGCCAACTTCATTGCCCTAACGGCACCACTCGTCGAGACTGCTGAGCCTTATTGCAAAAGTCTTGTCGACAATGTTCCTGGTGCCGAGCGTGTATTGATGAGTTTTCTGGATATTTTGAGGGAATGGATATCCGTCGAGCGATGGTTCTGCGATGGAATTTCGTATGCTGATGCGGTGGACAACCTACGCAAAGCGATGAAAAACAACAATACTGGAATACTCGACATTTGCCGTGCGCATGCTCTTCTCCAGTCGACTGCTGCTGTTGTTGTGAAAATCATTGATGCAATTTCAGAAGCTGGGAAGACTGATATTGCTGCTCCATCCACCACCACCTCAGTAGTTGTTGGTGCCGAAGGGCTCGTGGACGCAATTCCATGTCTCACTGACATTGCCTCCATGACAGGTAATGCTACCTACGACTTCCTTTCGCAACGATGCAGGAATGTTCTTATTGAGGAATCACTTCCAAGCATTGATGAGCGCAAAAGGAAGATCGTCGCCGTTGCCAAATCCCTTGTTCTTGGAGCAGAAGATGCTGCTAAGCAAGTCCAAGTGCTCATCAACGACAACATAGTAGGGTCCGACATTTTACTTCCGCTATTAAGAGAAGCCTCAAATGCCAATGAACAACTTGCTATTTTGGAGATTTCAGCGAGGAAGCTGCACCGAATGTATGACATCAAGGAAGTAATACCCATGGCTGAGCAACTCATGCTCAAGTTCACGTACTGTAATAAGCCCAAGGCAAGTGTCTTCAGTAGCTCAGCACGCATGACAAGTATGACCGATCTCACTCGGGCTATGAGCAGCAGCAAGCTTTCAGATTTGTCGAAAAGTGACTCCGAAAGTAGTCTTCAGAGCCTGGGGCACGAAGCTACTAAGATATCTCGAACTGCGGTGATGAAAATATGCAAGTCGATTAGCGACATCCAGGGTGATGAGATGGCATTTGCATCTTTACTTGGAGGATTTCCCCAGTACAATGGTAGCGCCCCTCGTTGTGAAACTGGCCCATCCAATGTTCTCTCCGTCCTCTTGTTGCAAGATTGCGCTGATGCTCATGAAGAAAATATGGCACATGCCATTGAACAACTTTTGGCTCGTTACCTAGAAGACCTCGAGAAGGCGGATATAAGGAGGGTATCATTCATCATGTCCAAGAACGACAATAATATTCAATATCCACTCCCTTCGGTGTTCACGTACAGAGAAACTGCCGCATTCAAAGAAGACCACTTGTACCGAAATATCGAGCCTACGATGTCGCATCAGCTAGAAATATTACGCCTTGCGAAGAACTTCAGCTTAGTCTGTCTGGGTGCACACCTTTCTCCTTCTGGCCAGATCTACCTCTACAAGGCCAGCCCTACAACCGCAGCATTGGCTCACGACAAGAAGGCAAATAAGTCACCCCGAATCTTTGCACGTGCAGTCAGTTTCATCAATGACTTCTCTGCTGGGAGCTTTGAGCAGCTTCTCGTTGAGGCATTCAATGCACTTGATTCCATTAAGACAGCTGTACCATCCGGAGACAATCATCTATTCATCAACTTTGTAAGCGCATCCCCGAGCACTGTCGTTGATCCTGTGGCTGTAGAACAGATTGTGGCGTCGATCCTCAAACGCCATTCCAAGCGTACTTCCCGTCTCGGTATCGCTGAGATGGAGGTGAAGGCTGTGTGCAAGTTGGCCGATGATGATGACTCTCATCCTATTACGTTGCGCTTAGTTGCCAGCAACCCTACCGGATTTGTGCAGGTTATGAACACCTATGTCGAAGCCGCGGATGAATCTGGATCAAAGCGAGTTTTCAAGTCAATCGGAGGCACTAAGGCGAGCTTGGCAGGCAGTGGTGACAGCTCATGGGAAGGATTGGATATTATGGCACCCTACCCCCTCACGCGTCCCTTCGATGCTCAACGCAAAGCTGCATTGAAGTCATCTGATACCCTCTACTGTTACGACTTACCAGCTCTGTTCGAAGCAGCCGTCGAGAAGCAGTGGTCTGGTGATTCTACTTCAGGTACTCAACCAACCATGGTCATGTTTACAACTGAGCTTGTTGTTCGTAAGAAATCAGGAGGTCATCATTGGACTATGAAAGATTACATGAATGGCGACTTGGAGCTAGTCGAAACACAGAGAACAGCTGGGAAGAATGATGTTGGGATGGTTGCATGGTTGATGACACTTAAAACTGTCGAGTGTCCTACGGTAAGTGCGCTTTTGCAACTTGCCGACATTCGTTATTGGAATTCACTCATCGATTGCACATCACACTCTCTTTTGTTTAAGGGTCGACAACTAGTCTTGATTGCAAATGACATTACGCATAAAGCTGGCAGCTTTGGTACCCGAGAGGACGTTGTATTCAAGCTAGCATCAACGTTCGCACGGAAGCGGAGAATTCCAAGGCTATACATGGCCGCCAACTCAGGTGCGAGAATTGGTCTCGCAGAGGGTATAAAGAAGGTGTACAAGGTTGCATTCAAAAATCCATCCAATCCTGAAAGTGGATTTGATTTCCTGTATGTGAGCAAGTCTGACTACGAGAACCTTGGTTTGGCTCGAAACGAGCTCATCGCGGTCCCCGCTACTGTCAATGGCGAAGAGGTCTTCAAGATCACAGATATCATCGGTTCTGAGCCAGATCTGGGTGTTGAGAACCTGAAGGGTTCAGGTTTGATTGCTGGTGAAACCAGCTCGGCTTATTACGACATTTTCACCTTGACGATTGTTCTCGGAAGGTATGCTTCTTATCGTTGTAACTTCATTCCAAACTCGATCTGCCTTGTTAACCAATTTTGGTTACTCTCATGTCTCTCGCATCACGCAGAACCGTCGGCATTGGTGCTTATCTTGTTCGCCTTGGTCACCGGACAATCCAAAAGAATTCGAATTCTCCCATCATCCTAACAGGCTATCAAGCCTTGAACAAGTTGATGGGAGCTGATATCTATTCAACTAATGACCAGTTGGGAGGACCTGCCATCATGTACTCCAATGGAATCTCTCATCTTACTGAGAACGACCATCTCTCCGCGGTGGTCTCTGCAATCAACTGGCTCTCCTATGTACCAACAGTGCGCGGTGGACTACTTCCCATCACAGATATTACTGGCATCGATGAGATTGAAAGACCGATTGGTTTTGCTCCGGAGGCTGGTGTCCCCTACGACCCCAGGTTTCTCCTCACTGGAAAAGAAGATGTCAACGGTGGATGGCATGGAGGATTCTTTGATAAGGGGAGCTTCACTGAGACACTTGCTGGTTGGGCCAAAACAGTTGTGTGAGTTATTAAATGGTACTTTGCATTCTGTTCCGTTAACGTCCAAACTCTTTACTCAACAGCTCATGCTTGAACAGTGTGGGGCGAGCTCGTCTTGGGGGTATTCCTATGGGTGTGATTGCGACCGAAAATCGCACAGCAGAGGCAATCAAGCCCGCCGATCCTGCGGACCTGAAAGCCTCTGAGGCTGTTATCCAAGAAGCTGGATGTGTTTGGTATCCCAACAGTGCATACAAAACCGCCCAAGCTATCAACGACTTCCGTACCGAGGACCTACCCGTCATCATCTTTGCCAACTGGAGAGGTTTCAGTGGTGGGCAACGCGATATGTTTGATGAAGTGTTAAAGTATGGATCACTCATCGTCGATGCCTTTGTTAAGTTCCAACAGCCTGTGTTCGTCTACATTCCTCCTCATGCTGAAATCAGGGGTGGTGCATGGGTGGTCCTTGATGCCTCGATCAATGAGAGTGTCATGGAGATGTATGCGTCTGCGGATGATGCACGAGGTGGTGTGCTTGAGGCCAATGGAGCTGCCAGTGTGAAGTACAGATTCAAAGATTTGATCGCAACAATGCATAGACTTGACGAGAAATTGAGGTCTCTTGATGCTGATCTTGAGGAACGAGTTTGTGAGGTAGAACGTCAAGAAGTAATGGATGCCATTCAGGCTCGAGAGCAAGCGTTGTTACCTGTGTACGAGCAGATTGCTGTTAAGTTTTGCGAGTTACACGACACTCCAGGCCGAATGAAGGCTGTTGGAGTCATTGAGCGTGCAGTGGAGTGGAGAAATGCAAGATCGTACTTCTACTGGCGTCTCCGTAGGAAACTTGCCGAGTTCGACCTTCGAAAGAAAATTTTGGAGACATACCAAGTTGGCAGAGGCGATGCTGCCATATCTCTAGTCGAAGCGAGTAAACTCATCAAAAGCTGGTTCCTGGAAACTCCTGGTGCATCTGAAGCTCTGTGGTGCGACGATAAGGCAGTGTTATCTTGGATGGCCCAGCAAAATGAGCAACTTGAATTGAAGATAATGAGACTCAACAAGGAAAATGTCATCCAAGAAGTGTTTGATGTTATGACTGCTGGTGGGAACACAGCAAAGATTGGAACAGCCGGTATAATTGAAGGTATTTCACAGGCGCTACTCACGTTATCGGCGGAAGAACAAGCTAGTGTCAGAGAATTGATCAAGTCTACCCTGAAGCTGTAACTGCTACCAGCTTGAATTGCTAAAACTAAGCCGTAACTATGTTCTTATTCGAATAATTGAGTGACCATTCTTGTACCATAACCGATGAAGTCACACGTATTGTTCACCACACCAAGAGTAGGTTTGGTAGAGTATTTGGTATGGTAGAGATGATAGACGTTTCGGTTTGATTTTTCATGCTATGTATCATTCACTTCCTTTCTCACAGCAGTGACATCATGGTGTTGGGGTGGATGTCGACGTGGTCATCGTATGTGGTCCTCTGTAGAAATCACTGAAATCGCCAAGGTCCCGCCAAAAGTATTTGAGTTGGCACCGTGCAAAATGCAGCAGCAGGCAACAAAAAAATACTACAAGCACGGCAACAACAACAAACAACACCGGCGCGATGCGTTGGTTTGGTTATGGCAGGTGTTAGTGCCACATCGAATGACAATTGACATTGGTCCATTCGAACACACTTCTCACTTCTCAGCCGTGCAGTACAATTACAATTGAACATGCATCGTCAAGCTCGGTAGCATTCAATTCATCTGGCTAAATCTAAATGTCCGCCTACGCGTCCCTTCCTGGATCTTTCTTACCCCCCTTCTTCTCTTTTGGGGCGTCGACTACGTCGAGCAATAGTAGCAGCACCCTCGACAAAAAGGACGAAACAGAACAGTCGGTATGCGCTGACACTTCTTTATCAGTGCCACCAAATAGTCCTGAGAATCCCATATTCGATCCAAATTTTGATTCTAAAAAATGTACCACTCAATCAATAGATGATACTGATGTGCCATGTGAGACAGCATCTGCAGCAGCTGCCCTACCACTACCATCCACGGCGTCATCATCTTCATCGTCCCGTCCGTCAGATATTATCATTGCCATTCGCAGTGCAAGGGTAGACCCGGTTGCGCTCATCAAAAGCTTGACATCTACGGGTTCAAATATTGCCAGACGTACGGCTAGTTTTATTGTACGAACGCCTGAGATAGACTCTACTGCAATAGTTGATAGCAGCACCGCTACCACGTACGGAGGGGAGGACGACGGCCATGCTGACAGGGAGGGGGGTAGCAGTGATAGATCTTCTGTTATTTCCAGACCAGGCCTATGCTATGAAGATTCAGATTCCGATGAGGAATTTTCCATGTATGATTACAGTGATGACTTTTCCTCCCCGAACGATGATTCTAGAAAAGATGTTGGCATGCATCCCGATGAGGAACAAATAACGAGCTCCGATGGCAACGACCCTTCTGCAATCGAGTTTGAGCTTTCCATTACATTTCAAGGGCGCAAATATAATGCCACCCGTGGATTCCCTACGTTTGTTAAGTTAAGAGAGGACTTGCTGCATGAGTTGAAGAACAATGATCGTCGAAGTAGGCGGTATATGGGGGGAACGAAAAGCCCCAATGATGGTATGGATGTTGATTCCACGAAGAAGATCGTCGATGTATTCCAGAACAAAGATTGCAGAAAATCATCAATCAATGAAAGTTTGTCAGTTCCTGAACTTCCCAGAGTTTCACCCGAGAGTCTAGGACATGGAGGCTACGCGTTATGTGGCGTAGCTCGCAGCGGCTTTGCATTACTACAAGCCACTGCTCAACACTACTGTCCCGAGATGGAGCGTTGGATGAGACATGTCATTGAGGCATTTCCCTGCAGCCAAAGTCTGAGCAGTTTTCTGTGGGAGCCGTTATCGTCCAGCAATGCCAGCTGGGAAACGATCGGGGAGGGGAAACAGTCGAATAGTTGCAATGTGGGAACATTAGATAGTGCATCAACATCATTTGCCAAGCCGCCTCTGCATTCTCGAATGAAGTCAAAGTCCACCAACACTTTTTCAAAGACCAGATACAAGGCTATGGGATCAGTTGGCTCACTAAACTCCATCGAAGAAGATGACGGCAATGATTGTGATGACGACAAGCGATAAATCCGACTCCATTCTCCAGTGACTCTTTGTAGGGACAACTAAAAGTGGTATGCACACCGAAATATTATCAGCGCAACAATGCTCAACGCCACCTCTGGTAAAATGAATGCGAATGCAATTGCATTCAGCCATTTGTCGACGTGCAGCCTATTTTGTGGCGATCAAGGATTCTGAATGAGGAGGCTACCATTCCGTGAGTGCAAAAGGCATTTCCTTCGAGTCAATAGACTTACACGTATGTCTGCATCTCAAAGAAGAACACATATCCTAGTAATGTCGGTGCAGCAAGGCATAACGACCAGATCATGGGCACAACCTGCTCTGTCTTGTTGCCTCGAGTCGCAACCTTCATGCGACAAAGATCAAGCATTGGTAACAAACATACCAGTGCCACTTCCCAACCGATGGCAGACCTTGTGTAAAAGAGTTTGTATCTGTGGGGTTCAACAGGGGAAAGAGAATCATTATGATTCTTACATTGCAATTATTATTTGTTTAGGTGGAGTTGTCGATTCAGTGTACTTACGACTTCCAGCAGAAGATCATCAAGTTTAAGAAGAACCACAGCCAAGTGAAGCGATCATTGAAGTAGATAAAGACCTGAAGCGGGAGCGATGATAGCTGTGGATTATGAAAGTGGAAATGGATGATGTTAGATAGAACCACGTTCCCATCGGAGAACAATATGTCTCTCGATGTAATATATGTCTCACGATCTTGTCATGCTGCATTATTGATGTTGGTTGTTGATTTGTCGAATGGCGGCAGTTCTTGTCGACCAACGAAATACTTCAGCCACAGTCCAAATTTAAAATTTTAGATGCCCTCAATTCGTTTCGCCCACGAGTACAGTCTTCTTTCCAATTCCAACATGGCCACGACGATGTCTGATTTAGTGACAGCATATGCGTCTACAGTGATCAGTCCTGAATGGTGAGCTTGCAGTTTGGCGGTGTATTAATCTTATCACTTGAGGTGTGATTGAAGCTTGTCCTGATCGTTCATTTCTAGTTTGCAACTTATTACATCCGAGTACTCTAAGTTGGAAGCCGCAATAGATGACCTCGGCATGTCCATTGACAACAGCCTCGACCGGCAAAAGCAAGATCTTGATCGCACTCACAAAACAGAAATCGAGAAAGCGAAAGCCGAGATCGAGATCCTCATCCATGAAAAGCAACTCCTCGAGGATTCGTTGGCGTCCAACGAACGAACAAGTCAGTTGGAAACGGAAAGAGACTGGTACAAGAAGGAGGCCCTGCATCTCGATGAGGTACTGGAGCAAAGTAAGGTTCAACAGAAGAAACTAACGGATCAATTGTTTGAACGTGAGCAGGATGCAAAGCTAATGAAACGTCAGGTGGAGAAGCTTCAGAACCGCAGTCGAACATTGGAGACGAAACTAAAGGAACTAGGCGTGGATGTGCCTACCTTAAGTGAAGATGGCATTTAGGTTGGTGCTGAGATAGAGGAAGCAGGTGACGTCGAACGAAAGGCAGAAGGAATGCTTGATGGATAATGGCACAGCATTACCTCCCAATCAGAAGTAGAATTCAGTTAGATTATTCTTCCCGTTAAAGATATTATTGTAAACTGAGATGGACAAGCCTCAATCTTCCAAGTTGTAACATGTAACTTGGGCGAGACATTGTGGGAAGCAGACCTGCTGGAAGAAGTGTAGTAGTGGCTTTGAAGATGATCTCGTGCAATCACATCGATTGCGTATCTCTGATCGGCGACCCAAACAACAGCAGACTTGTATGCAATAAGACCAAGTCAAATCGCTTAGAAGTAGGCACCTCCAACCCACTCGTTGATGGTATCAATCATACTTTGTCCCTGAATTCCAGAGTAGGCAACGCAAGTAATAATTCCCATCATGGCCAAACGTCCATTCATAAGCTCAGCATGGGGGGTGACGCCCATCCGCCCCAAATCGGGCAAAACTCCACCAAGCTTGGAGTTTCGCTCCACTTGCCATTCATACATTGGGTGGTTAGGATCCAAGAAGAGAGTGTCTGACATGGGAAGGGGGGCAACGGTGGCGGCGATTCCCACAAATAAGGCATGAACATTGGCAATGAGAATGATAGCACGCTCATTGGTGATGGTATCCTTTCCACTAATGGTAGCGAGAGTTCCCCACTCCTTCAAGTTTAGGGCAGCGTCGGCATTGGGGATGAGGCCATGGCCCTTGGCGTAGGCACAGGCGCACATGACCACCCACCCGAACATGGCGTGGCGGCCGTTCCAGATTTCGGCCTGGACGGATGGTCCCCATCCCCATGCGGCGAAATCGGGGTATTCCTCACTCCAGTCCTTTACGGCATCGTCAAATACGGAGCTGGCAACACTGGTGCTGGGTCTAACGACAGAGACAGTTGAGAATGGTCAGAAGTCGATGGTGAAGATGATGGTCAACCGAGTGGCGGACACGCATCACGCGTCGAAGCAATATTCCAACAACAATCACCCCATCGTTTCATACATACCTGGAGACCTTGACAGCAGGGGTTGATGGAGCGAACGCCGAAGCGGAGTTAGCAGCAAGGAAAAGAGCGGCAAAGGTACGAAGAGGCGCCATGGTGATGATCTATTAGTGGTGGTCGGATGCGGATTTTTGCCTTGGTGTTGCACTAGGTTGCACTGTTACTTGTGGCCGCTTGGTGCACATGACGTGTGCTTTTGTTGGCAAGTTGCAGTTCAAAGATACGAGCGATATCCATTTTCAGCGATGATATCTAAGTACGTAAGTAGACATCTACGCACCTCTGCATACGAAGCATCGATCGATACTCACATTGCAGCTGACGATCATCATGGCAGAGGATTCCGCTGAAGCCACAGCACCTGGCAGCGTCCATCAATACAGGTCAATACTCAAGCTAGCGAAGTATCCAATGGTTCGATGCATCCGATGCTTACCATTGATCTTGGCATTTCAATCTTATACCCCAATTGCTTTACCATTTGAATGTGCGAGGACGACAAGCCGTGCATCGGGAAAATATCATCGCAAATCAATGAGCAGCAGCTCCGTAGTCAAAGTGGCCAACAGAGATATTCCCGATACTATGAACTCGGACACACAGCAATTATTTGGAAGGTTTCGAATATCCTCCAACCAAATATTTCATAGAACAATACACAGCTTCGCATTGGTCAACTTGAGGCCCATCGTTCCCGGTCATGTGCTAGTTTGCTCCAATCGGGTCACTCCACTACTATCGGATTTAGATGATGAGGAATATGAAGACTTATGGAAAGCAGTACGAGTAGTGCAAAATGTGTTGAAGCATCAATACAATTGCAATGCATTTAATGTGGCAGTACAAGATGGAACAGGTGCCGGGCAGTCCGTTCCGCACGTTCATGTACATATTTTACCACGATATATCGGTGATTTAGCACGAAATGATGATATTTACGATAAGTTAGAAGCATGGGCTCCCAGAGATGGTAATCATTCGAGGAAGAAACAAAGGTTAGATGTTCCTGATGATAGTGAGAGGAGGGATCAAACAGAGGAGGAGATGGCGGAGGAAGCAGCTATTTACAAAAGAATCCTCGATGGGCTCTCGACCTGAAATGCAAAGTGATAGGATCACCAATTAACATGTCGATTCATTGCTGCTAGTGGGTCACTGCTGCGATGAATCATGCGATAAATGAATACCACTTCTTTCAAGTGAAAGTTACACCACAGCATAGTGATTAGACAAAACAATCTGTTTTAGTATTTCATCCAGTTGAATCTCCCTCCCAATGAAAGATGAAGATTCCTTCAGTTGGACGCGTACAAGTCAAATGCCGTTGTTTGGCAGCATCAATGACAATCTCATCGTCGACATTGTTCCACTTGCTGAACCTACTCAGAACAAATTGACCGTGAGGTCTCTTCAACAGACACGCTACAGTTTCCAGTAAAGGCTGAACACTACCCTGAGTATAGATTATATCTGCCCCAATAATTGTATCATATTTCCCATGCTGTAAGAAATTCTCCATGTGAGGCGATCCCCAAATTAACTGTCGACATGAAATCTTAGTGCTGTCCGTTGCCGATGTGCTAGTGTCGTCGCAGTTAAGCAGGACATTTTGTCGCATTTGCTGCAATGTTTGTGTGTCTCCATCTGTCATCATTACAGATTGTGCACCCAAATAATACGCCGTAATTCCGCATAGACCTAGTCCAGCTCCAAGTTCTAGAACTGATTTCCCACTGCACACTTCGGGATGGTTTTGTAGGAAGCTCGCCAAACGTGGTGCGGCTTGCCACAAAGTAACACCAGTAGATCGATCAGTTTCTTCACTATCCAATTTGAATCCATGTAATTGTAATGTTTTCGTTGCGCTGCTATCGAGTTGGATGGTGAAAGTAAAGTATTCATTTGGGTCGTCGTTGCCAAAGAGATCTAAGCAGCCATCACCATCGTCATCGCTGGCGCGACATTCCTCTTTCGTTCCCCATCCATCCGGCGATTCAATCCACTCTTGCTCTTCACGCTCCATCTAACCAAAAACTGTTACTGGTAGTATTAAGAATAATGGAGAAGTAGTGATTCTTCGAGCGGTAGCGGCGATAATGTTTGGATAGACGGATGGGACGACGGCGGAAAAAGGCGGGAAGACATCATGTTGTTTGTTATTGTGGCGAAATCGGAGGAAAATAATGGCGGGAAGAATTTGAGCGAAAATGTGGCGATGCAAAATGGCGGGAAGAATAATTCGAAGAGCGACAATAGTAGTAGCAGGTAGTAGCATAGCACGAAGATCTATGAGAGATGAGATGAAGAAGATTAACATTGGAGGATTGCATCGAATGGAACACCATCATTAATCATCACGAACCATAGTTCATTGTCTTTATCATTCTGTTTTCCCTCGTGCACGAAGGAAGGCTTTCTGTAATTGACGACGCCGAGAGTGTGTCTTATGATCATCTTCTGATTGAGCGGAGGTATTCAAATGATCTTTGTGTTCCGGATCTGAATGCTCTGAGTCTTCGCCAGGAACTAAAGCCTGTGGTGCACCGTCACCCATACCGCTTGGAATAATATGCGGTATTTTTATAATTCCCGACAGCGTATCATTAGATGGAGTTGATAACTCAACGTTGTGATCAGTTCTCTCAAGCGCAGTATTATCCACAGCATCCCAGTACGACTTGCGATCTAACTTTATGCACCGACATCCACCCAGGCTGTTTTGATTTGGTGGCACCCATGCAGAGAAGTCGGGTGTATATTCAGGATCAGTTAGTGCTCGACTCGCAAGGACGCCCCACGACGAAACATCAGACTTGAACCTATCAGCTCCCGACATGACCACAATTTTCCCTGACAACACAACCGTGCAAAAGTCGGCACTGACACCGCGTTCATAAATAAATTCAGCTGAATCAGATGGAATACCGCTACTTTCATCACCACCACTGATCGCAGTACACGATGAAGCTGGAGCAAATTCAGTTACTGGGACCAATGATAGAAGTTGCCTTAACTGCGTATCCGATATCAGCTCGACGGCTTTAGAGTAATTGGTCTTGAGATGTGCTGCAACTGCAAATACTTCGTCGGAGCTCAGGTGCTTATCGACAAGTCGCTCATCGAGGAGACGTAATCTCGATTCCCAATCAATTGCACGTTTACTAACGCCCTTTTCGATAAAGCCCTCAATGTAGACTCCTACGTCAAATCCTGGATGACCGGATTCAGCGTCTCCAGCACCTACGTGTGCATCAGTCTCATCAATGATATCATCACCCAAGATAATTTCTATAATGTCCTCCAATGTAATGATGCCATTGATCTCGTAGTATGGATCTTCCTTCCCGTCCCCTCTATTAATGTCACGAACGAGTGCCAAATGTCCGCCTCTTTTTAGTAACTTGAGTACATCGCCTAGCTTGTCATCGGCCCAAACCACATGCACACCACGACCAAAGATCTGGACAAAGTTTTTCACTGGTATTTCATCTTCCGGATCCAAGAAGATGAGATCCTTGACAAAGAGCAAACCAATAATATTGCTCTTCGACACTTCATAGACCGGAATGCGAGAGAAGCCCATTTTGAATATCTTTGCCACGACATCAAATCCAAGACGCTCGCCTGCACTCAGCATAAATGTCTCATTAAGCGGAGTCATTACCTCCCTCACAGGAATATCGCGATATCGCAAAGCCCCAGTCATGGCTTTACCAGTGGCGCCTTCCAAATCACCTCGCTGGACATGCATTTCAATGAGCTTGGCCATTTCCGACGCCGAGTAGGATGTTCCAATTTCATGTCCCAATATCTTATTCAAGATTAAGCTCAGGGGTTTGCTCAGCGGGTAGAACAAAACGATGATGACTTTGACAATTGGTACGGTCTTTTCTCCCACTTGCAATGCAAATCTCGAGCATAGTGACTGTGGGACAATCTCACCAAAAACGACAATCAGTGCCGTAGAGACGATAAAACCCACAAGTCCACTTGTCAAGTCTGCCATAAGAATTGATACTAGCGAATTCACTGCCACATTGCCCAATACCAAAGTACACAATAAAAGATTGCCATTGAGACGAACTGGATAAATTGCCTTGGCAGCCCGAGCAAGCTTCGGATCGTCGGAATTGGCCATTACGATTTCAAGACCACTGGGATCAAGCGACATTAGGCCGAGTGTCAAACCCGAAAAGAGTGCCGATAATGCAAGCAAGATGATGACGAATAGCCATTGAACTCCCACGGGTAAACCTATCCCTGATCCTTCTCCCTGTTGGTTCTCAGCGATAACGGGGCATGGATTGGATTGTGCAGTGGAATTTATCTCTTGAAGCATTCTCTCAACCCAAGTCTCTTTGATGCTCAAGATTTCATTTCCATTGCTCTGAGAAACGGGTAGATCGTCACAGACAGACAAACAACACTCATAGTTGCAATTCTTCTCGGATGCAGTATTTTCTCTCCCAGAAATTGATTGCAACTTTGATAAGGCAAGGTTCCGGACACGATGAATTCGAGGGTGGTGTGATTCTCCAGTAGCTTTAAAGGATGGAGAACTATCAGTAGCAGCAAGTACTTCTGCGTGACCAATAAATATTATCAGGGCGAGGATAGTGCTTGTCATGATGGTGAACCGATGTGACAAAACATTATTCCGTAGGCGCGTATGACAGGCTCCCATGAGACGACGCTGACGATACCTAAGATTTTCTTTTGATGGTGGGGAAATATTATTATTTGTTTGGTGCTGCCCGATTTTATTGTCATTATTGTCGTCGGTGTCGGTGTCATCTCGTGCCATCCTCGGGCCGCCGTCGTTGCCGCTACAATCGACACTGTCGGAACAATGGGAGGATATTATTATCGGGAGTCGGTGGCACGGGTCGACCATTCAAACGAGAGGGCAGAGAAGGAAGACTGTCTGTAAAGTTGGCGTTGGTCTCGAGGCGAGGGCACTGCGTTGATATCAAAGAGGTAGATACGATACTACCGTCGCGGAATTCTGGTAAGGACACGACATCTCGTTGTGGACCTTGTGGTTTAGCGAGGTTTCATACGACGTCGCTGTACCTTTAATCGCTAACTGATATATCGCAGGTCTTGCTCCCGGTATGTGAGATTGGAGGAGGTGTAGGAGAAAGTGGACCGATTTACACTCGTTCGGTTGGTTCTTCATTTTTTTGTCAAGATCTTTGCATTTTCAGATTGATTTTCTCGTCAATTTCAACCCACCACCTCCCAATGCTCGCACCTGTACACTCTTTCACCGCCGGCCGGCGCCATCGCCACCACCGCCATAATTGCAGCAAATTAATATCATCTTTGGCAAGCCGCCCGCCCGCCCCCCGCCCCTACGAAGGCGACGGCATTTATAGTTTGGGCTGCGGTCGCATCACACTGCAGAGGGATTGCACACACACTGGGAGAGTGTTCGGGAGGAGGAGACAACGAAGAAGATGATATTGGCCAAAAAGTTGGCACTCATACTGGTAGCACTGGCGGCAGCACTCCTGTCCATTGTCTATCGTGTTCACAGCCGAGCCTCGCATTTTGACATAATCGATCCACGGGGTGAATTGGGCGATCTGCCCCACGAACAGCAGTATGTCAGAAAGACAATGGAAGAAGAGGTGGTGGTGGAAGATGAAATAGTGGAGGAAGAGGAGGAAGAATTTCAGGGGCCAATGAACATTCTTCTTCTCTACGCCGATGATTGGCGACATGACACCTTGGGCGCAGCGAATGCCATCGTCAAAACACCGGTATTGGATGCATTAGCACAGGAGGGAGTGCGTTTTACACACAATTGTGTTACCACAAGTATATGTTGGATTTCACGCGCTACTCTCTACTCGGGTCAGTATTTAGCACGGCATCATTTTGAAATGCTGGGTAGGGGACGCACACTCACAATTAATGGCAGTAAGATTGAAATGGGATGGGAAGGTCTACAGAATGAAACCATCTACTCTTTAATAAAGCAAAAGGCAGGTTATGCTGTAGGACATGCGGGGAAACTGGGATTGTGGGTTGGGATGGATAATGATTTGAATTGGGATTTTTTCGTTGATGAAGATGGCTGGCATGAACGGAAGATTGGTGGGCGGATGTGGCATATTACCGAGAAGAATACTGCAGATGCACTTCGTTTCCTTATTGATCGAGATAAGAGCAAACCCTTCTTTTTGAATGTTGCCTACTTTGCTACCCATGCCGTTGATGGTGATAAGCGACAATACTTACCGCAGAATAGAAGCTTGAGCATGTATGAGAACGATACCATACCCATACCTGAAACGGCGACACAGGAAGCATGGGAGAGGATGCCGCCCTTCTTTGGTGAAAATAACGAGGGACGTACCCGATGGACATGGCGATATGATACTCCCGAGAAGCATCAGCACATGATGAAAAATTATTATCGCATGGCCTCGGAAGTGGACACATCAGTGGGTATGATCCTCAGTCATCTTGAGCAGGAGGGTCAGCTCAATAACACGATGATTATTTTTACCACGGACAATGGAAATTTCCATGCTGAGCACGGTGAGGCAATTCATCTGCAATTCTGTTGTCTTTCGGTGATGTTTGCATTGCATATGCTACTGACTGCTGCATTTTGCTTTCTCTGTGTAGGGCTTGCCGATAAGTGGTACCCCCATCAAGAGAGGTAAGTGTGCTGTTTTTTCTGTTTTTGTTCATTCGACTTCTCCGTAGACTCGCGTGCTTAACATTTATCTCTCCCGGCGACTATGCAGTATTCGTGTACCTCTGATAATAAAAGATCCGCGCATGTCCAGCAAGTTCAAGGGATCACTAAATGATGAGTTTTCGTTGAATGTCGATCTGGCAGCAACAATTCTCTCCGCGGCTGGTTTGGAGCCACTGCCAACCATGATGGGTCGAGATATGAGTGTCTTGTACAGGAAGGGGGGTTTGAAAACTGCCGCGACAGCTCAATCGAGACGACGTGATGAGATCACAACTCTCACCACCGATATGCGTCAATATCCCGAGCCTGCCTCAGATGGAAACGGGAAGTATCATTCCGGATCGGAATTTGCTTGGAGGACAGAGTTTTTCTATGAACATCCAATGCACTCTAATCCCAATTACATCCCCGCGAGTGAGGCGTTGGTTCGGAAAGAATACAAATACTTCTACTGGCCAAATTTCAAGTATGAGCAATTATTCGATCTGAAGAACGATCCCGGCGAATTGTACGATTTGTTCAACAGCACTAATCCAGTCCATCAGCAGGTATTAAAAGATATGAGGAAACGATTTGTCAAGCTCCAAAATATTCGTTGAAATAAGCGCCAAAGACACATCTTATGATTGCACAGGTCCAGATAATAACACCACCAAAGTCTCTTTTAGAAGAAGTCATCCTCGTACTGACCGCCAATATCATCATACTTATCATAATTATCATTGTCCCCAAATACATCATTGTGGATATCCATCGCCTTCTTCTTCGCCACTGTATCCGACTTCTTTGACTTCTGTGCCTGCCCCTTCACTTTTCGCTTAGCCTGCTGCACTTTGTCATTCTTGATAACGTTACATGATTTGATAATATCGGTGATGGCGTCGTCGTCGAGGACATCCTTGCATTGTTGAATAACTTCTTTCAGAAACGCAGAGCATAGATTGATTTTTCCATGACCCTTTTCATAAATTGGTATTGAACCCCCCGGTCCGCCCTTCTTCGCATCATCCACGCCCCCAAATAAATCATCCGTCATAGCCTTGGCATCTGCCTCCTCCCGCTCTCGTTCCTTCTGCCTCCGTTCCTCGGGTGTCATCTTGGCCTCCATTTCTGCCTCCATCTCCAATACCTTGCGCGCCAGCTCCAACTCCTCCTTCGCCGCCGCATCGGCGGCTTTCTTATCTGCCAACGCCGATCCCTTGGCCTTGTTTAATTTGAGAGCTGCTCGTTCGTCGGCCTCCTTCTCTTTTAGGGTTAGATCCTCATCTTCGTCATCAAAGGTTGGTGGAGGGGCAGACTTTTTGTCACTGACTGTCGCGAGGCCAAGACGTTTGTCGAGCTCATCTTCGTCTTCGCTTTTGTCCCAGTCGTCATCGTCGTCGTCCCAGGCGTCTCCCATGTTTGTTAGATCTATGCTACTATGATGGAGTGGTCGATGGTGGGTGGGTATTGCCGATGAATTCAATGACGTCCGTCGCTCCTACTATCGATGATCGATATCGATGTCGATGAGCTGAAAGGTCGTCGTCATCGTCTCGGTAGGTGGTGGCCTGTGGTGGCGGTGATTTTTGTGGGTGGCTTTTGCGGTGGGGGGTACAAATTGATGACGGCCAGACGCCATTTTCGATTCTCCCGCCGAATAGGCGAATGCATCTGAAATCTGAATAATGCATGCATTCGACAATATTTCATCGATCATCAATGGTCGAGTTCAACAGCGACGATTAACAACATATCTACTAACACAACATTTACTTACTTATCATTTACAATGCGGTTGAGGAGTTCCTCTTTTTATATGAACAATGAACTGCCTCGACCTTGTGTACCATTCGAATCGTCAACATGGACAAACATCATCTTCATCAAGTTATCTAAAGCTGAAGCGAACTTTGCATGTAGTACTGAATTCAATCGCCGTGATATTACTCTCAACTGTACATGACATTTATTTTTCGCCATCGCCATATGTGAATCAATTATTTGCGACGTGTTGCGGAAGTTCCTCCACCTTTCCATTCACCTTCCGTTCTACCAATTTCCCGGCAATGAATTTATCTTCAATCTTATTCCTATTCTTTTCCATCGAAATGACCGTAACCTGTTGTCCATTTTCCATGTACGTTCGTGATGTTTTGTTGGTGTATGTCCCACTTGGTTTGGATGTGTATGCCGAGGCCACTACGCTTCCATCGGCCTGGTGTGAATAGGATGTTACAGACAATTCAATCCCAAGTTTGTTCATAAGCCATTGTGTCCATGATACTGGTTTCTTTGATGATGATTGTTTTTGTTTTGGAGCTGGAGCTCCCATTGCACAGAAAAATAAGGATGGTTGGGCAGCACATCCTCGTTGGTGTGGTGCATCGGCATCATCGAACGTGGTGCTATACGATGCATTCCCAAATCGTTGAGCGAAGGCATCATCCATATCGTTGAATGCCTCATTGAAGAAGGGATCGTTGCTGAAGAGATCATCAAACAGTTGAAATGGATCACGAACTCGGGTGGGTTTTTGATATTGCGTAGGACCACTGGCTGATACAGATGTCGTCGTTGCTGGATATTTCAGTGATAAATCATAATTTCTCCGAGCTGACGAGTCAGATAGGATTGCGTACGCCTCACTGATTNCGATGCCTTTTCGCGGTCATTTGGCGTAAAGATATCTGCATCCCCACACCAAACGCCGTGACAGAGCAATTCTCGTCGACGTCGTCGATACACCGTATCGGGAGCAATGCACTGACCTCAACGCAAGTCGTCGATAGGCCTTCTTAATATCAATAAGTTCCGCATCTTCTCTGATTTCTAGAACCTCGTAGTGAGTCTTTCCTCTGTCT
The DNA here is from genome assembly GCA_036940085.1 of Discostella pseudostelligera. Classification (NCBI taxonomy): domain Eukaryota; phylum Bacillariophyta; class Thalassiosirophyceae; order Thalassiosirales; family Thalassiosiraceae; genus Discostella; species Discostella pseudostelligera. The sequence continues at coordinate 41,573 of JALLBK010000173.1, forward strand.
GCCATTGTTCCAAAACCTAACTATTCACATGGGCGGGCGGAAGAGGTAGTAGTAGGAGTAGGAGTGTAGTGATATGAATATCAATCAATGTACTCCTAATACTCCTTTCTACGATTCGTACGGGATGTGGCGGATTTTCCCATCGTCATCGTCGCCAATGTCTCGAAAATTGAGAAAGAAAAGTTTCGAGACGATAAAACGCATACCTTCATATCCTACGTCATTTTTCGGACGGCTGTCTCATTATAACGTACAGAAGAGATGCGTAGGTTTAGCTAAATACCCTAGGTGCAACTTCAATGAACACGTGACGTGTTCTTCCACCCAAAGATCTAAGATGTGCTCAAAAGCCTCCGCGCGGAACCATCAGTCCTCAATCCGCCAAGCTGTCATCGTCATTCAAATTCAATTCTTCATCTTCATCATTCTCAATCTTCTTCATCGACGGCGACCAACCTCGACCAGCGCCGATGGAACGGAGCCACCTGCTTTGTCAATAACATCCACCTCTCCTCAGTAGAACCACGAAACAAGAATTCTTCGGTAGGGAAGAAGTTGGGATAAACTACTTTCAAATATGCCGCGCCCGAGAAGAACGGCGGCGGCAGTGCTCGCGGCCGCGTCCATTGGCGTCGTAATGGCCTTCACACCATCCACCTTTTTCGCACCAACTAGAATACAGCAGCAACATCGCAAGACCAGTGGCATATCATCATCCTCCTCTCTGGCATCATCAGTCGCCGAAGATCGCGCACGAGCTGCCATGGAAGCTGAAGAAGCTGCCGCAAAGGCTGACAATGTCGGACTAAAGAAACCCGATCCAATGATGATGTCCGGTGGTCGACCATTTCCACTTTCCATGGTCGTGGGACAAGATGCAATCAAGCAGGCTTTGCTACTCACTGCCGTAAACAATCGCATGGGCGGGGTTGTTATTTCTGGTAGGAAGGGTACTGCCAAGTCGGTCATGGCCCGGGCCCTACATCAACTTTTGCCACCCATTGAAATTATCAAGGGAAATGCATTCAACATTGACCCTGCGGGTGAATTTGGTATTGATGATTTCTTACGTACTGATTTGGACAATGGTGGCGTTCCGCTCTCGGAGAGGGAGACGGAGGTTATCCAAACACCCTTTGTGCAGGTTCCCTTGAACGTTATGGAAGATCGTCTCATTGGTTCGGCTGATTTGGAAGAGAGTGTCAAGACGGGTAAGACGGTATTCAGTCCAGGGTTGTTGGCCAAGGCTCATCGTGGTGTGCTCTACGTCGATGATATCAACTTGTTGGATGAGGAGACGGCGAACATTTTACTCAATGTTGTTACCGAGGGAAAGGTTGTGGTGGAACGAGAGGGTCTTTCACTAACCTATCCTTGCAGACCACTCTTGATTGCCACCTTCAACCCTGACGAGGGAGAGCTTCGCGATCATCTCTTGGATAGGATTGCCGTGGCTTTGTCCGCCGATGCCGAAACGATGGAAATTAAAAGTCGTGTCGATGCTGTCGATGCCGTCCTTGGCTTTTCTGCCGGTGGTGCCCAGGCTACACCCGAAGCCGAGAAGGCACTCGAGGAGGCAATCGAGAATGAAAATGATATCAAGACGGCCATTGTCTTTGCTCGTGAATTCTTACGTGATATCAGGATTGCACCCACCCAAATCCAGTATCTTTGTGAGGAGGCCATCCGTGCCGGATGTCAGGGACATCGTGCCGAAATCTTCGCCTCTGAGGTGGCACGTGCCAGTGCGGCATTGGAGGGACGTCAAATTACCTCAGATGATTTGCGTTTGGCAGTCAAGCTTGCGATTGCTCCTAGGGGTACATTTATCAACACTCCCTTTGATCCTGATGAGATGATGCCCCCTCCACCACCTCCGCCGCCTCCTCCTCCCCAGATGGATCAACAAGATGAAGATTCGGAAAATGACAATGAGGAACAAGAGGAGGAGGAGAAGGAAGATGAGCCCGATGAGAATGAAAAGGAGGAAGAACAGCCCGACGTACCCGATGTACCCCAAGAATTCATGTTCGATGTCGATGCTACACCCATGGACCCTGACCTCATTGACTTTACGTCACGACAAAAACAAGGCAAGGGTGGTGGACGTGGTCTCATCTTTTCTCAAGATCGTGGACGGTACATCAAGCCCATGTTGCCCAAGGGTAAAGTTATTCGATTGGCCGTCGATGCTACTCTGCGTGCCTCGGCACCCTACCAGAAGGGACGTCGTCAACGTGCCGTGGGTACCAAGGACGAAGGACGTGGTGTATTCATCGAACAGAGTGATGTACGAACAAAGAAGATGGCACGTAAGGCTGGATCACTCATTATATTCGTCGTCGATGCCTCGGGATCCATGGCCCTCAACCGTATGAATGCTGCCAAGGGTGCTGCCATGAGTCTCCTCACCGAAGCCTACCAAAGCCGTGATCAAATTTGTCTCATTCCCTTCCAGGGAGATCGTGCCGACGTCCTTCTTCCACCTACTCGATCCATTGCCGCCGCGAAGAAACGATTGGAGGTTATGCCCTGTGGTGGCGGATCTCCATTGGCAGATGCATTGCAGACGGCCATGCTTACGGGTTTGAATGCCCAAAAGAAGGGTGATATTGGTAAGGTTGTCGTTGTCCTCATTTCCGATGGACGGGCCAATGTTCCATTGATTGTGTCGCAGGGCAACGAATTCGATCCGGAGTCAGACGAAGACTCCAAAGATGGCAAACCATCTCGTAAATATTTGAAAGACGAGGTGTTGGCCTGTGCGAAACAAATGGGTGTATTACCGGGTTTCAATTTGCTTTGCATCGATACTGAGAACAAGTTCATTAGTACTGGAGTTGCGAAAGAAATTTCCGATGCGGCCTTGGGAAGATATCATCAAATTGCAAAGGCGGATGCAAAAGCTTTGGCAAGTGTGACGAATAATGCTTTGAATGCGATTAAGAACTCGTAAATGCATGAGAAAGGAGGAAGAAGAAATGATTCTTGAATGGACAGGATTACATCGGTGGATGGAAATTTTCAATAGAATTGACACCAATGTTGCATTCGATTCAAAGCTAGAGCCTAAATATTAGATGGTAGTATGTCGTCTCAAAGGAGGTTAGATAATCATTTGCAAGAAGTGTGGTAGATTCTGTAGAAATCATTGCTCAAATATTGCACCACATCATTGTTCATTGTCAATCGAGTTGAGTTGATCGTGAGGTATGGTATGAATTCAGCTTCGCGTGACACGTGGCATATAGTATTTAATTGGCGGGAGAGAGCCTACACGTGGCATAGTTTTGGCGGGGAGATGCGTCCATGTTTGACTACACGTGGCAGGATACGTGGATGGCGCATTTGTATTGATTCCTCTGTGAAAGATACCTTGCGCAGGTGCACCGTCAACAGACAGACGTAACACTGTACCCACCATCCGAACCCCCAACCCGCTCATCAAATTGCAACCATGATGGTGCCGTCGTCCATCGCTACCAGCCTACTCTGCATACTCGCGGTGGCATCCTCTCCTGCCAACGCAATCCGTTATTTCCCCCAACGAACCTCCGCAGAAGCAGCCGTCGTCGAATGGGGTCATTCTGCCATCATATCGGCTCTCGACGGTGCGGTCGCCACATTTGGTCCACAAACTTCGCAGGGTGCCAACTTTGAAGTCGAAACATCGCCGGTACTTGCCAACCCCATTGATGGTGTGGGTACTAAAGACATTAGCAACTTGTCATTGCTTGACTTGCCCAAGCTAGACAATGCCAATGATGTATTAGGGAATATGGTCATCATGACCGATTCTGCCGGTTTGTCGGGCGTGGCCATGGCACGCATTGCCAAGGAGAGTGGAGCGGCGGCATTAATGATTGTTAATACTGATCAAGATGCTGGAGATTATATATTTAGTTTGGAGGCGGAAACAGACGAAGAAGCTGTCTATGCTAAAGAACATATTGATATTCCGGTGATCATGGTTAGTTTACAAGCCGGGAATGTCATTACTACCGCCTTACTTACCGATGATATGGATGCCGAAACGGTTAATAAGGGTGGAGCATTGCCCGATCGTGTACGATTGTATGCTGGTGGAGATCGACCATTCTTTGAGGATGCTATTTCCAATGGACCGGTGGTGTATATGATACATAATATGTTGACTGGTGTGGAATGTGATGAACTTGTTAAGAGGGCCGAGGGGAGATATGATCTTATTGGTACTGGTAGTGGGAAGAATAATTATTTGGAGAATACAATACTTCAACCTTTCGATGAGAACACGACGATGGCGGAGAATAATATTGAGAGAGTGACTCTTTGGAAGGGTGGTGTTGCAGGCAAATTTTTCAAGGATATTGATGAGCGTAAGTGTTGTTGATGGTTTTGTCTTGAGCCGTATCCCTTCTCCTTCGCAGCTACAACTAATATGCGATGCTTGTCTTTTGTCACTCTGTAATACAGGGATTTCGCAAGTAACTGGTTTCCCGCCGGAGCACTTCTCTGATTTTCAAATCAATAAGCACAGCGAGGGATCGTTTCATGAAGCACATTTAGATGTAAATCCTTCCAACAGGTGAGCAGAGGTGTCTATACTCCCGTCTGCCACATGCTTCAAGTGCAACACTCACATCTTTTGCCATCAACTTATTGTAGCATCATGGCCACTATTACCATATTCTTGAACGATGTACCTCATGGAAATGGCGGCGAATTCATCTTTCCCAATCCATCGGATGGCAATGGCGAACCAGTCGTCATTTTCCCCACAAAGAGTTTGGCAATTGTTTACCATAATACCGACGATAAGTACAACCTTGATTTGTCGAGCATCCATCAGGAGGCGGTGCTATCAAAAGGATACAAGTATGTTGCCAAAAAGTATGTCTATCTCAATCCTCAACAAAGGCATATGCGAATAGTGTTGCCGCTCTTGGCATCGCCGTTTGGTGGGAAGCTGCCTCGTGTATTTATTGAATTGCATTCCTACTTGATAGACAAATTTGGATTTGAGTCGGCGGAGATCTACTTTCGAAAGATTATCACGATGATACCCATTTTACTTTTAGTTGGTCTTGCCAGTGTGGTTAGTGATTTTGTTGCCAAAAAGCTAAAGAGTTCGAGTGGCGGCGGTGATGGTAACAAGGGAAAGGAAAGTAATGGCACCGACGCAAGGCCGAAGAAGTCAAAAACAAAATCAAAGAAGTCGGATTGATCCCGTGTTTCCCTCCGATGCAATATGTTTTGGCGAGTCAACGTTTGACGGAAAGATTGCGTAACCAAAACATTATTTGACGATTGACTGTTAAACACAAGCTCTAGAGTGGTATCAAGACATTACACAGCTAATATCAAACGCAACCTAACCGCGTTCAGCATGTGCATTACTCAAACCATCGCTTTGTTATTTCCCTAGACGACTTCGTTGGAGCGCTTGCATTGCCCTCCTCGGCGACTGATTCGTTGGCAGCTGAAGTCCCTCCGCCTTTTGAAAATGATGATTTGTACGATCGAATCATGTCTTCCAAATCCTCTTCCTCTTTGTCCACCTTACGCTTCTTATGTGGCTTTATCAACTTTGCCTTCTTCTCTTTCGGTTTCTCTTCTTCTTTGTTCTCCAGCTTTTGTTTAGTTGCACTGATATCTGTAATCTCTTTTTGATCTTCGCCTGCTTCTTTTCGAGCACGCTTCTTCTCACGTTGTAAGGCACCACGACTTTGCTTCTTCTGCTTCACCTTCTCCACGTCATCGTCCTCATTCTCCCTCTTTTCAAGCTTTTGCTTTATCTTGTTTGCCTTCTTCTGTGCCACTTTCTCAGCCTGTTGCCTTGCCTTTACCTTGTTTTCAACCTGGAATATTTTAGCATAGATTCTGTTAGCAAACGGGAGAAATGAATGCATCATATCAAGTGCAACCTTTCAAAACATGAACTTACTGCAAATTCAACAATAAGACGGGGCACCAAAACCTTGCCGTCTTCGTTCCGAAACTCTGCCCCAGTCTCGGGATCGGCAGTTGTCTTCTTTGTCTTCTTCCCGCGTTTTTGCTTCGCCATCTCTGATGCGTGCTTGCCTCCCGCTGCATACTGTGCCGAGTACATTGGGTTATTGTTCAATTGACGTAGCACTGCCAAGGCATGAGTATGATGAGTAAATTCTACAAACCCAAAACCTCGTGAAGGTGCATCTGCAGTCTTTTTCCCACCAGAAACATCACGATCGATAAAGACGGATGCGACACACTCTTTCATATTCTTGTCGTCGACCGGTGGAGTAACCAAAGTTGGGTCCGTCGCTCGCCGCATTACTTCACTGTGTGCTAGCTCACCTCCCGCTCGCCAGTGCGCCACCGCGTCCTTCGGCGTGACCAAGCCATCTTTCAAACCAGCCTTGAGTGCATCAAAGACCAACTTTTTCAAGTCTGCCTCATTGATTTGCTTGCCAAGGTTACGGATGCTGATTCTGTTGGGGTTGATGAAGAATAATGGACTGCGTAACTTGGTAGATTTGTCAGCAAAGGCACGTTCACGCTTGGTGCGATCACTCGGTGGTAAATCCTCCCACATTCCACCATGCTTGGCACTGGCCGCTTTTGCGTCGCCACTGTCAGCAGCGCTAGATACACGTCCCTCGTTCTTCAGGTAGAGATTGCGGCGATCCTTGCCTACCATTTTCTTTATGGGTTTGCCGTCAGCATCACGTTGAATGGCCAAAGAAGAAGCAGTTGTGCGATCGACAGCAAGGTCGACGAGAATATGTCGCCCTTTTAGTGTCAATCCAGACATATTACCCTCGCCCAATCCCATCGCGATGTTCTTACTACTGACGAATTGTGCACTTTCAGTAACCGACTCTGTCTGAGTTTCATCATTACCAGCACCCGATGCCTCCATCGCAGCAGCACATCCCTTTACACTTTCAAATCTGACGAATGCTGTTCCCTTGAATACACCTGTTTGATGGTCCTTCACCAGGTAGACGGCCTCAATACGTCCGAATTTGCGAAACAATTCAAAGACATCGTGCCGCGTAGCATCAAAGGGAACATTGCGTAGAAAAAGTGTGCGCTTTGCCTCAGTGGAATCGAATTCCGGAGTTGTGTGTGTGGTCTCTGTTTCGTCTTTGGTTTGGCTCGATTCTTCATCATCATCTTCGACTTCATCTTTGTCGCTGTTTGACTCAGAACCGTCGTCGTCCTCATCCTCTGCACTATCATCCTCAGACGAATCTTCCTCCTTGTCACTTTTATCATCATCCTCATTCTCGGATTCACTCTCTGTATCATCCTCATCCTCCTCTTCTTTCTGCTTATGACCCTCCTTCACCATCTTCTGATGTTCCATCTTGCTCACACTGAAATCAATTGCCACCAATCGATTCTTAATCTTAATTTCACCTCCCCGCTCTACGGCCTGCTTGGCTGCATTCGCATTAGTAAATGTAACAAATGCAAATCCACGATGACGTGGTACTGCTGCTGTTCCTGTTGAACCTTTCTTATTCTTGCCCTTGTCGTTACTTTCATTGTTGTTGTTGGGAAGGTCGGGTACCAGTGGTAGATCAACTGCCGCCACAGGGCCAAAGTTTGTTTCCATGGCAGATTTGATGTGCTTTTCATTGGCGTAGAAGCTTAAGTTACGAATAATGACTCGAGATGTGCGTTTGCGTTTGGATTCAGCCTTGAAGTTGGCATCATCGTCACCACCTTTCGATGCACCGACTGATTCAGTTTGTGATTCGTTGCTCGTGTTAGTTGCAGTATCGCCACGATGTCTCTTTTCCGTCTTGTGCATAGAAGTAGTAGGTGGAGCATCCGAGCCAGAAGTAGCAGTGGCAGCATCTACAGCCCGTTCTGCATGAATTCTATACTGTACTCCATCCACAACCATGACCTCACCAATATTCGACTTCTTTCCCCCCGCCGACGCCTTTTTCTGTATGGCGTCCGCCGCACGCTTGGCATCATCCTCGTTCACAAAGCGTACGAATCCATATCCCTTCGAACCGCGATCCACCTTCCCATCATCACCCGCGTCCGCAGAGGCATTCTGATGCTCCTTGGGCTTGGATTGACGAATTACAGAACATCGATTGACCGGTCCATAGTTGGAGAAATGATCCGAGAGATGTTGCCGTGTTATTGATGCCGAGGGAGGGAAGAATTTAACAAAGAGAGTCTTGCCCAGTTGGCTGTTGTTCTTTTGGCTGTGTTTTCTCTCCATCATGGTTCGAAATTTCAGTTCTATAAGATCAAGCATTGATTGATCAATTGATCGATAATGGTGTTGCTTCGCTTTTGCTTTTGCTGTTTGCTTGGATTGATTGGTGGAGATGATGGGCCCGCCATTTTTGTGCATTCTGACGCCAGACAGACGAAAGGAGCCTCGTGGAATTTCTCAGACTCGAATCTGCGCCAAGGGTATCATCTCTCTAGAGAAGGCCCCGACTTCCAGCCTCAAACAATACTCCTCCTCGCACCATAAATCAAAGAGAACAAGCATCATGATGATGAAAAAGGTACTCCTAGGAAACTAATTCTAAATGTTAATTCTCAATTGAACGACAACTATGTTCATGTTGGTAGCACATTCAGGTACACAATACCGTTCGATGAGATATTCTTGCACCGTACCCTGCACGCAGCCATTCAATGAAACACATCCGCCAATGGATCTTTCGGCACCACAATACTTTCATCCCTACTCTTGCGTTTCCTCTCGGCACCCTTCCTCCTAACATACTTTTCTCCCTTCTCCTTCTTCTCCATGCTCCGTACAAGATTGGGATTGACAAAGTCATCATTCACATAGAGAGTTTGTCCACCGAACGATCCACGAAAGATGCGTATGGGGTTCAGGACGAACCGTGGTCCAATTTCAATCAGTGACGTGGAGTGGGCATGACCCGTTAGTTTCTTTTGGGAATTGGCCTCCTTGGCAGTGCTGGCTGATTCTTCGAGGATTTGATAATTGCGCACCCAAATCTGTGATGTAGTCGTTTGTTGTTGTTGTGAACATGATTGTGCAAAAACGATTCGTTAGTGATGATGTTGATGAAAAGAAAAACAAATGTGATCACTTCAGAATGTGCCTCATTCCATCGTAGTCTAAATTCGATGTATCTTCAATGAAGTTAAACCTCAGACATACGCTCATCGTTGTTCCTAATCATAGACACAAATCATCCCATATATCACCTCCCTACTCTCATATTGCCACGTACCTTTTTATCTGCATAATAGAATCCCATCACCCGATCAACAAACGGTTTACTCTTCGGATGTCCTCGTGGCGTACCAAACACATCCACCAATACATGCTTCACCAACTTCAAGTGCTCCAACGTATCAAACGATTTGTCGAACGACAATATCGGACGAGAGCCCTTCATACAATTCCCCGTCATTTTCAATTCATCCATAGTGTGAATGTTCGTAATGTGGAATTTTATCGATGGTCCTCCAGTAATCATTAGATGTTTATTGTCCATGTTTGAATTGCCATCGTTCTCGAAGGATGACGCATCAATGTTGGCATGTGATGTCCGTCCTAGCCACAAGTATCCATCCTGACCTCGCTTTCGACATTCGAGGAATAATACCGTGTGACATCCTCGAGCTTCGGCAATTTCGTTCACGGCGGCTCCATATCCCCCTCCGACGCAATTCTTCCCTACGTGCATGAAAAAGAAATGCAGTAAAATTTAGGACATGGGCATCGATGTATAAGCAGATGTAAATATATGCGAATCGAAATCGAGGAGAAGATGCACACAAATAAATCACACGCAACATCTACCCACTCACCTACATCCAACTTGCACTCCTTCTTACTATGGGGCAATAACGTACGTAAATCTTCCAACAAGTGTCTATAGCGGGCAGTCACTCCCCGTGACGAAAGTACTAGTAGACGTTGCTTATTTTGATACCGTCCATCAGATTTGATAGAGCAGGCTTGAAGGACGGGTAGTGGGGTGGGTTCAGGTGCACCATTGTCGTTGTCTTCGTCTTCGGAGGAGAGCATTTCTTCTTCCTGTTCGTCGTCTTCGCCATGGTCGCTGATATCATCATTGTCGTCGTCGTCGGGAAGTTCTTCATCCGCGATATCCTCCTCTTCCTCTTCTTCCGGTTCAGGCTCTTGACGTCTCTTCTTTGCCATTGTTTTTGATTGATGATAATAATATTATGGATGGTGAAGTTGGTCAATGTCGTTGACGATTCATCATAATATTATCAAGTCGATGGGCAGCGGTATTGATGGTGTTGTTGGTGTTGGATCGGTTGGGTGGTGATGGGAGGAGCGTCTGTCCGTGACATCATTGGATCCTATTGGATCTTTGTGGCGAAAATGGCGGGAAGTAAGGTGTGGCTGCGCGCGGCCACAACACCACACATACAAAAATAATGATGTCAACCATGATATCCGCCAAGAATCTGCTACTACTACGGCGACTTGCCTATGCGCCAACGACTACGACAGAGACACTACTTCATCGAACAATAAGTATTGCTAGATGTAGTCCCCCCACTGCCACCAATGGCAATGGCAGACATCGGGACCTCGGTAGCGGTAGGACGTTTCATCTGAATCGCAATACTGCGACGGGGCCGACAGCGACAGCGACACTAGTGCACCTCCATGCAGCTTCGTTTTCGTCACCCTCCGCGGCAGATGCAGCAGATGGTCAGGCGCCCGGAGAAGATCCTTTAACAACTGAAATCGATGATGATGCAAAAGAAGTGAGTGGTGGTATGGAGGGCAATATTACCTCCGAAGATGTTAATGTAGACATTTGTAAAGATCCTCCACCCACTTCCATTTCCAGCGGTGATGATTATACAAGTTCGATTCTTAATGAAGATATTCCTCCGCCTTTGGAATTATTGCCAGAAGATACTACGAATACTGATACTACTACTGCTGCTGCTACTGCTGCTACCAACTCAATTATCGATGACAAATTTCAAGGCATCGCACCTGAAAATGTTATCCGAACCGGCAAAATTATATCGATCGAGTGAGTTCCCTTTTGTCGCCCGAAACTACACGCTGAATTTATGTTATTTTGCTTTTGTTTTTTCTCTTGCAAAACTAAATGACCGACTTAATGTATCAACACAGCTACAAGCGCATGTCTGGCGTCATTCTCCAAGACGAACCCTTTCGTTCCATCGGTCCACTGAAAAAAGATATAGTCGGCTTTACTTTCAAGCATATATACACCAAGTTTCAGATTGATGACAAAATCAAAATGGAACCGTATATCGATAAGCGGAGGCGTGTTCAATTTCAGGCATGGCCATCTCTGAAGCGGGAGGGCCAATTAAATGGGTTTAATATTAGATATGATGATGAAGAGACGGAAATAGAGGAAGGTGGGAGTGGAGGTAGTGCTGGTCGAGGTGGTGGAGGTAGTGATATCCCTCTGCTTCATTGGACGGGTGCTTTCACTTTGATACAATCGGCAAAGGCAAAATTGGGACGGAACGTCTATGATCTACTCTCCAAAGCATCGATGAAAGAAGATAAGGCATTGGCAAAGAAGGTAGAAAATGAAATGGCAGCATGCAACAAAAGAATCGTTTGGGCAAGAAAGAGTGTGTCAAATCCTACGAAGGCCACGAGAGAATGCAAGGCTCGATTGGGTGAAGAGATGTATGATATGTTGAGCAACATTGATAAAGTGGACAATGTTCAACGGCGGGCTGATGAGGCGTACTTTCGCTGTCGAGACAGTTTGTCTACACTGGGTCTTAGTGTTGAGCCAAACAATAATCAGAATGAGGAGCAAAAACATGTCGAGTTGCTGGAAGAGGACAACACTGCTATAGAGTAACTTGCGACGGCAACCACGTAAGGACTATTTATTCTCTGTCACTATATCCTTCACCAACATAGATTTGCATGCGTCAAAGAAGCAACGTGTAAACAGAACACCCATCGATCGACTTCCTGGCTAATTCACCCTGTTCTCTCAATGTTTCCACGAATTCTTTAAACCCTCCGATGGGCAAATCCAGTTTATGCGCAATTGCCTGCAAGTCCTGGTAGCTGAACTGGGACTTTCCCGACGTGCGCATCGCCTCCAAGAAGGCACGACGCTGTTTACTCTTCCCTCCTGCGCCACCTCGTGATTTGTCAATGTTACCACCCTCATCTGTGTGAACTTGTCGGACACTCTCGATCATAAGCTCAATGACATCTTCTGCATCTTCGCGAAGGACATGTGAGCGTAGACATGCCTTCGCTCGTGCCTGAGCTAGGCGGATGAGGGCTTCGAGCTGCCTCGTGGTGATTGGCACGTTGTCTTTTCTGCTATCGTTGCCATGTGGGTTCCTAGAGAGCGGGCGGTGAATGATGAAGTTAAGTCCACTTTGATGCACGGCGAGGAAACAAAGTAGAATATAAACTCACCGTAAATACATAAAGTATTTCTGCAACACTTCGGCGGCTTCTGCTGTCATCTTTGGTCGACAATATTCTCTAGCATAGGCTATGTAGTCTTTCACTTGCTGCAACGGCAGTGGCTGCTTTTGGAACTCGGTCACCCAAGGCAGACGGAACTGCATTGGTATGTAGTCCTTTGGTCCAAACTTGTTCATCGCGTCTGACGCTCTTCCATCCGAGTAGCCACCATGATGATGGTCACCACCCCTAGCAGGACCATCCCTACAAAGTCGACCCATGATGCTGCCGGAAATCATCCGGTCTCGATCCGTGTCCGCTTGATCTCGAAGAATAAAGACCAGATCAAACCGGGATAGCAGTGGGCCTGCCAAATTGATATTCTCGCCGACGCTTTTGCCCATATTGTAGTGTCCACTTTTAGGGTTGGCCGCTGCAATGACACTGCACCGTGAAGGAAGCGATGCTACAATTCCGGCCTTTGCTATGGATACTTGCTGTTGCTCCATTGCCTCGAGAAGACCATCCTGATGGGTCTTTGGCATCTTATCCAACTCATCTAGACAGCAAACGCCACGGTCCGCCAGCACTAGAGCACCCGCTTCTATTCCCATATCTCCTCCTGGCTCCTTCGTCAACGAAACAGTTAGTCCAGTCGATGATGTAGTGTTCCCACCTACATAGACACTCCTCGCAGCAACCTGATTTGCCGCCAACAGCATTTGACTCTTTCCCATACCAGGATCCCCAACAATTAGCATATGCGAGTTTGATCGTATCACAATGCCACTTTGCGCGTCCAGCCCAGATACTTCCGGTGGAGTACCCCCGAGAAGGCAAAGGACGATCCCGGCCTTGACAAGATCGTTCCCAATGATGCCTGGACAGAGAGATCGGACTAATAGATCAAATGAAAATGCCATACGGGTTTGTATGCTATACATTCGATGATCGGCATGGGCAAGATTAACAATCTGTTCCAGTTGTTGGTCAGTGTAATTGTTCTTGTCGGACGAGGTTGACGATCTTGGACGTTTGTTCCGACCATGGTCGCCACTACCTTCCCATTCATTCATGTTGTCCTGCTTGCCACTTCGACTATTACTGCGCCCCCGAGGTCCATCCGCTGCGGTCATATTCACAATGGAATGTCCCACGACATACAGTTTGTACGTGCTCGTCTCTGCCGCACGCTTCCCGCCGACGCGGCCAGCAGCCATGGCCGAATTCACAGCTCGGACGATACCACAAACAACGATGGAATCTCCAGCGTGACACGCATCAACCAAATCATGCGTCACCTCCACTTCCATGTGTCTGGGGGCACGTCCTGCATCCCTATCTCCTCCATGGCTACTAACAACACCTCGTTCATCCATCCCATCACTACCAACACCATAGCTACCTCCAGCATTCTCTCCATCATCCTCCCAGAGCTCCTCACGTACCTCCTGAATCTTGAGCTCCTGCACATCACAAAAGTTCGCCACTCTTCTATTCAATACAAACTTTACACTCCGACACTTGATATCCACGCATCGCGATGGCGGGGTATACTTGCCATCAACAAATTTGGTAATTTGATGCAAGCCGCATTTAGAGCAGGTGAATCCAGCATCAAGGACACGTAGACGCTTCGGACGGGCTTTGGTCACGGTGCCACGAAGGGAGATGAGATGACCTACGGTGGATGTGCGTATGGCTGCCATTCGTATTTGCATGAAGGGTGAAAGGTTGTAAAATCGTGGATGGTAGAGCGCCGTTTGCAGGGTGGCTAGATGAGGATGTCCTTGACCATTCGGTTGAAGAAAAATGGTGTTGTTGTTGGAAGCTGAGTCGAGCGATTGATACCGACGCCATAAAGTAAGCATAATCAGACCAATGGCACATCCAAGTGATGTCAATGCCCGATCTGGTTTGTGATGAAGATAGTACCCAAAGGAGGACGAGTTGTCAGGTTGATGTTGTTGTTGCTGAGGAGGTTCGTGTCTGTCATGACCAGAAGAAGTGCTTCCCTCAAACACTCGCAATTCCTCGAGGAATGATGTATGATTGAAAGTAACAACATTCTTCCCTCCTATAATTTTCGGTAGGACGATCATCCTGCTGTGTTCTGGTAGAAGTGTCGATGATGAAGACGATGAAGTGGTATTTGCTCGAGCTTTCTGGAACAGGAATGATAGTGCCTCCCATGTTTTGGATTCTCCATTGCCGTTATCATCATCATTGTTGTTGTCCTTTCCATCCTCTGATTCTGGACGATGATTTTCCTTCCCTCGGTGATCTCTTTGTGGCCGATCTTCATCAATGCCATCATCGTCATCATCAACAATAATCCATCGAAAGAAGGAATACAATCGACATACGAAAATGTAGTCTTCATCCTCGAGACTCATGGCCACGACAGTTTGGGGAGCAACACCTGCACTACTACTGCTACCGCTACCACCTCCATAGCCACCCCTACCTCTGCCACGGCCAAAGCGACCACCTCGTCCCCGGCCTCTACCTCCACCTCGCCCCCTACCCATACCGCTACCGCCGACATCATTGTCATTGTTGCCAAAGTTCGAGTAATCATCTCCATCATTCATGCCACCAATCATTGACAGTGAATGATGATCGGGTGCATGTCGTTCCCATAGGGCGGCAAGGTCACCCTTTTGGATGTCAGTGAGGGTAACAATGCCTCGAGGGCGGCGTAGGCGGCGGCGGAGCGGCGCCATGGTCATGGTACAAAGTCAAAAAATATTGGAAATGGGAAAAATGGCGGCAAGCGACGACGGCAGTGGAATAATTGTTGGATTTCCCACCATTTTATGGAGTCTCCCGCCAAAATATCTGCCAAGCAGCAGCCATTCCATCCGAATCCGAACCATGACGGCCGATGAACCAGGTTCTTACGGGCGGCGGTAGGAGGAGTTTTTTATCAGACTACCCGTGATCGTGATAAGATAAGCAACATCATGATGCATTCATCGTCATCAATGGCTGTCCGGCATCGTGCTTGCAATCCATCGCCGTCATCATCACATTCACATAATGGAAAGGACAACAATGACAATATTGACGATGAGAATGGTGGCCATACCAACATTCGCGCATCAACTAATAGCGGCAGCAATACCATCGGTGTCAATATTAGTAGTAATAATACTAACCTCGGTGACAACAAGCTTCATGGACGACGTCATCAACGACCACGATGGAATAGTAAAATCACACTCGTCTTGGGTGTGGCATTAACAATACCATCACTATGTCTTTGGGGAATGTATAAGTCGTCAACTTCAATGAAGACAGTGAATATTGGCAGCAGTCCTCATTTTCGACATGGGGATGTAAGGTCCAAGGTTCGGACGGGTAGTAGTAGATTTCGTGATCGTCGCGAGGACAACGAGGATGAACCCGGATTTTTCGAGAGGAAGAAGCGGAGAAGATATAATGATCATGCACAATTAATAGATCGTGTACAATTGATATTGGGTCATAATGATGAAGAGGAGGAAGAAGAAGAAGATGGTAATTCCATCGATGAAGGTGTGCAGAGTACAGACGATGATGAGGGGCAATCATCCCACCAATCAGCAGTTTCGGAACAAGATGTTAGCAATGACAATGCAGCCGATACGGGAGGGATTATTTCAAATGGGGATGGGGTACAATACCAATATCAACCACGTATGCTGCGCCTTGAACTGCAAAAACAATTCTCCAACAAAAGAGTCCAAGGAGACGATGGTCGGGGAGGAAAGCCGAAGCTCAGTCATGGCGATGTACTATTATCATCCGTCCATCGATTACCAACCTATGAATCTCATGACATCCCCCCCTCCGAACGGTACATTACACCCTATCCCGACGATGATGGATACATAGATCGTTTAGAAAGTGTGAAAAAATCCAAAAAGTATCGAAATAATGAACGGGAGGCATTGGAAGATGAGGTATGTCAAGCCAAACACTCCTGGCAGGCCGATGCCTATCCCAATTGCAATATATTGCATGAATATGAGTTGGGACAATTGATTGGTATGTTTGGTCGGGCAGTACGGAAGAAATTACGGAAAAATGAAGGAGATGGGGATGAACTTGTCAAGTATATGGCGTCGGGGTATTGGAGGGATGTTTGGTTATTATCGAAGGCATCGGGATCGTTTGCAGATGGCAATATCACGTCAGACGAGAACACATTGTCAAGGAATTCATCCATATCCGAGAAAGAGGAAATCACCGTATTGAAAACACTCCGCTATAAACATGAATTCTCCGATCGGAATTATGATCGTCATCGTAAGGATGCACTGGCGTCCATGAGAATGTCACAATCACCGAATGTGGTGGATATATTTGCCTATTGCAGCAATTCGGCTGTGTTTGAGTATGGCAAGGGTGGAGATATTGATGCCAAAATATGGCCGTATGATAAGGAGGAGGGGAAGTATTATGTGGCGGACATGTCGAGTTTGGAAAAGATTGATATTGGTATGTGATGATTCTATATTGCAATTTGCGTATTTGAAATTGCCAATATTCCGATTATTCTGACTCTTATCTCTGTTGCAATTAGCATATCAAGTTGCTCGTGCCATCGCTGATGTGCACGATGTGGAAGACGACGGCCATGCTTCCATAGCTCACAGTGAGTGCTCCACGCCTTCTTGAAGGCATTTCGACGATGATTAATCAATCTCACCCACCTCATTTTCCCTCTCTTCCTCTAGCCGATATAACACCGTCGCAATTTATCTTCATCAATGGTAGATGGAAGCTGAATGACTTCAATAGATGTAGATTCATGAGAGTTCGTAAGGTCGATGGTGGCCCGTGTGGATTTTACGTCGGTATGAATCCTGGAAAGGTGAGTCGACAATAGTTCTCGTCGGGCTCAATTTCAAGCAGGCGGACTGGTAACCTTACTTTTGTATCATATCCATCTCTTGAAGTTTCGAGCACCTGAAGAGTATGCATTCTTGGAAGAAAATGAAATGATCGATATCTACTCCATGGGCAACATCTTCTACGCAATGCTCTCTGGCAATATGCCCTTCGAGGGGCAGAAGGAGAGCAAGGCGCAGAAAAAAGTCTTGGACGGCGTACGACCAAAGATCCCGACGGAGGTTGTGGAGAGTGATGATATTGCGATACAGACACTCATTTCGATAACAAAAAAGTGTTGGAGTAAAAAGCCCATAGATCGACCAAAGGCGGCGTCGGTTCGTGATGAGCTAAAGGAGTTGTTGGATCGATTGATGACTAGTGCTAATGCTACCATCGAAGCCGATGAGAGAATGAGATGAGCACTATCTCTATTTGCTACCTTTTGCCACTATCGGTAAAGAGATCTGTGCATTGAATTCAGAAGCAGTAATGGTGCTTGCTACCCGATTTGCGATGGGTAGGATAGTCTGATCCGACGAGTGCATAGAATGACGCGGAAGTGGCACGAGGGGTTCGTAAATGATCAGCTGCCCAATGATTACTTCGGGTTGCTACAATGGACGATCAGGATCTCGGTGAGTGGTTCGATGGTCTGGTTAGTCTTTATTAGTCTCTCGGCAACCGACTCATATCATGCGATCTATTCATATCTCTGTTGCTCAGAAGCTGGATGTGTTTACAAGCACAGTCCAGTTGGAGAACGAAGAATACTTTTGAGATTACCACATCGCACTAGATGTTGAAGTCGAATCAACATATCCGCCGTTCTCATCTGAATATCACTGCAATCGCCGAGCTCTTCCTTGCGCGTTATGTCACGACGATCGATAAATCGGTATCCCAGTATCTGGATTGCTATGGTTGGTGTGATCACGGTGATTCTTTGGGTTAGATGAAGCTAGGAGAAGAAACCTCATTTCCACGCACATGTCGTACCTAATTTTCAAGCCGTCAATGACAAACAACTCAAGACGATATTGGTTCGCATCGGTTTTCCATTGATAAATGGTCGATGTGGTTGACAATTGCTCCGAGCAATAGACCGTCCGAACTGCACACATGTCCTGGTTGGAGCAGGCGACATGCTT